>MEJB01000017.1:13373180-13447079 GCA_001752375.1 Rhazya stricta
TTGTCTTTCTTCTTCAATTTTTTTTCCGCGGGCCTGTGTCTGCCTTAATGGGCTAATTGAATATGGTCCAACTTATGCGGCCCAAAGGCGTAGCGGCTMAAGACCAGCGGCCCGTTATTTCAAACCCTTCGATTCATGGGCCAGGAGAGAGTGATCCAACACAGGTGGCCCATTCTTTCAGACCCTTTGCTTCATGGGCCAGAAGAAAATGGCCCAAGGTCAGCCCACCTTGGACCAGTACCCGACTCCAGCCACGACTCCAACCGGCCTGACCCGGTATCCCAGATCTGCTTCGCTTTGTCGGTCCGCTTCCTCTGCACGCTGTCGTCTCCGTCGCCATTGTCTTCAAGCGGCAGCGGTGAGGATTTCAGCGGTGGCCTCCAACTTCCGACAACGGCCTCCCAGATCTGTAGTAGCAAAGATTTTCAAGTGCCTTTCTTCGCGATGGCCATGGCGATGTGTAGTGTGGAAGATGAAGACGGCAACCAGACGTGATCTTCCTTGCTGTTTCGGTGATGGTAAGATGCCCGGCGATCACCCTCCTTTTTGCAAATTGCAGCGGCAAACCTTGCTTTCGCTTTCTGTCTGTTGCCGACCTCTAGTGCTCGAATGTGCATCAGCGAAGCGTGCACCAGCCATCGAGGATGGTTTCTTCCTTTTGTTCCTCCCCGATCTGCAGCGGTGGGCTTCCATCTTGGCGGCCTTTGCACTCGCCAGATCATCCTCCATAAGCACGATGGTTCCATTCTTGAGCAAGCCCCTGCCCATTCGAATCTGAACATGGTGGCCACAACTCTGTTTGCAAAATTGCAGCGGCTGATGTTTGAAGAAGCATGTGAACCATATCCTTCCGCTTGAAGAGAAGACTTGAGAAGACATACTCCGGGACCACCGCTCAAAAGTGTGGCAAGCAATGACTAACCAAAGACGTTAAGGTCCCCTTTGCACATCGAACCSATGTCGATCAATGGTACTCGGACATTCCAGCAGCAACTCAAAATGGCCAAAGAAAAAAAGTGCCAACATACACAAAAGACACTAACAAGCGGCACGAATTTTAACATGATTTTGACCACAACCGACTTTGTGAGATGGCAAGCTCGCAATTCTTTTGTCGGGACAAAGTTTTATACRCAGAATACATGTTTTGGGTGCAATTTTCACGGCTATGCTTTCAGTGAAGCCAATCATGGAGACATTGACAACCGCAAGAGAGAGTCCGTCTCGAAGCTTGGAACGGTTCAGAGCCTACTCATAAAACTTGTTGTGGGCTCAGACTTCTTTTTCTGTAATTTTTCTTTTTTCTTTTTTTTGAACTCTTCCTATCTCGTTTCTTTCTTTTGTTTTTGCACATTTTTTTTATTCTCCGTGTTCCTTTGTTTTTGCATTTTTTTGGGCATATTTTTTTCCTCATTTTCACAATTTTTTTTCGCATACTCTTTTTTTTTGCATTTTTTTTGAAGGCTCAACATTTTTTTTTTGACAATTTTGAAGGTTGTGCCACTCGGAATTCCTATCAAAATGAAGATTAAGAATTTCGAGAAGTCAAAGCCACACATCTTCATCTCAGATAATCGAAGGGAACCTCAAATTAAACCCATGACTTTAGACATTCTTCTGATGGCATCAAGATACCTAAATGCGAACCGATCTTGTAATGAGTTRAATTTTCACATTGGTAAATGGTCGTCAATATGCTTCAAAGAAGTAGTCGACTCATCCTCCATCTCATCGACCGAAGAAGTTTCGTTGTTGTTGTCTTCAATTCATGATGCAAACACAATGTAATACCCAGAATTTTTCTTTTATGAATTTTGTTTGATCTTGTAAATTTGTGTGCCAACTAAGGTTGAAAATTTTCTATGTGATTATTATTTAATTGTACGTTGAAATAAGCACAGAACTATCGTGTTTGTCGGATGAGATGTTGAAATAGGATCCTTGGTTGGGTAGAGGCTTGACTTGTTGGGCCTATTCATTTATCAGTCAGAAATTAGATTTTTATCGAAAGAAAAGCCCATAAAATTTAATTTAATGAATTAGATTAGTTATGGAATGGAAGGCCCGAAGGTTTTGGATTACAACCCAAGTTTAAAAGAAATTTAAAAAAAGGGAAAGAAATAAAAAAAGGGAGGGGGGGGACCCTAAACCTTCTTCTTCTTTCCCAAACCCTACCTGCCACCGCYCTCACTCCCAGAAATCCTGCCGCTCGCACTGCCTTTTCCTCCTTTACCTGCCGCCATCATTTGTTCTCATCGCTGTTAACCCTCCTTGCCATCAATCGAGGCCGGAGCTCGCACGTCGTGCGTTGCTGTGGCTTGTTGCTCACCCTCGCTGTTCAACTTTTGCACGAATATTTGATCGGAGTTGCTAAAATTGTCCGCGGCTTTCTCTGCACGCCGTACTCGACCAGAGTCGCTTGGAAAGGACACTAGATCTTCGATCGCCACTCATCGCTAATGAACCCAAATATGGAGCTCGTAGCACCATTTCTCGCGGCAGCAATCGGCTGCAGATCGAAGTTGTTGTCGCACTCCAGCTACTCGGACCATGGCTAGACCGTTGCACCACYAGAACAGAGGAAAGACAGTGCTCCGTTGCTCGACGTGCGGAACTCGTCCAGATATGTATCTTCCTCGACTAGATCTAGATCTCTTGCCCGCCACTTGGAAGCTCTGCCAYGCAGCCAGCCAGCTTTTTACCGGTTGTCGCTCTGCGTAGATCTGATCACCATCGTTAGTGTGGATTGCAACCTTCTGCYCAAATCAAAGCTCTATTGCTGGCCTCCATTATACATGTCGACACCAGGCCGGTGGTTGCGCACCGCTTTCGTCCGCCCAGAGAGGGTGTTCGAACCAGCAGTAGCTYAGAGGCTAGGCCCTTTGGCTGATCGCCGGCTTCCAGTATAGGAAACGGGTCTGTTGGAGTCTATTGCTGGGCTAACAGACGCCCAGCAACYAGATGCCCAAGCATCCAGCAACAAGCGTCTAGGCGCCCAAACGCCCAGGCGACCAGGCCCCGTGCATGACTAGGACTGTTGCGAGCGCGCTGCCTGAGTGCACGCTCGGTGCGCAACGCCACTTCCACGACACTTGGAGTTTGTTGATTTAAAGGTGAAAACATTACTATTTGATACTGGAATTTGATGACCTATGTAATCATGTCATAAAGTAAAATTGTGGGAGAACATAGATTAGGTTTAATACTCGAGCTAAGGAGTTTAAGTTGTACCTTTAAGAATGTGATGATTTGGTGACATGAGAATTAAGTATGGACTAAAAATTTACAAATGACGTTCATGGAATAAACATTGAATATCTAAGCTTGAACAATCGTACTAAATAGACTTTCCTTCTGTAATCACAATTAGGTCATTTTCGAGCGCATTAATGTTGAAAACGGTTAAGGAATTTCATTTTCGCAATTTAAATAAGAACCTTTAACGTAAAGGATTCCAAGTAAGTAAATTCTCACATTTCATTAATGCATATGTATTGATGCTTCTAAATTCCTTTTTGGTAAATTGAATGTGTTGTCTATGAGTTCTATGTAAGTAAATCCCCATACCCGCTTACCTCTTTTGTTGTGTGTTATGTGGTGGCTGTATGGGACTGCAGAGCTTAATGGCTAGGTGTTACACTTAGTGAGCTCACGACTGTAATAAAATGAAAGGTTTTACAAGTCTTACATTTTGAAAGGAAAGATTCTATAAAAAGGTTACGAAATGGAAATGTTTAGGAAGTTTTCATTGAGAAAGTGAGATTTTATAATTCATGACATGTAGGGAATATTCATGCATTCATGCATAAGATTTGCTTACTGAGCTTTATACCTCATTCCATTTCCTTCACTCTACATTTCAGGTGATGTGTAGCTAGATGGTGCGTGGAGGTTGCTTGTGGTAAGCCATGATACCCTGAAGCATTTTCTAAATAAATTTTACTAAATAAGATAGATGGTTGACTAGAACGATTTTTGTATCATTAGGATATTTCTTATTTGGATTAGCTAATGATATTTCTTATTTGGTTTAGCTAATTGTGCTTTAAATTCTTTTGGTTTYTGTAAATTTCAGTTTGAATAAATGTTAGATTGGTAAAAGATTTRTTGGAACACATTATTTATTATTTTGGATATTGTTGAGTTGAAATGGGTAGTTATTGAAATTACAGAGGAAACTCTGTTGAGAATTTTATAAAACGTTTTGACAAGGGTTAAGACTTCTTTTATTTCCTATAGTAGTTGATTGTTTTATGCGTAAGGTAATGTAATACTCTCGGTTGAGGACAGTTCCTAATCTGGGGGTGTTACATACAAGCTCCAGAAATTTCTACCTTCATTTTGCAGATTGCAACCTCGACAAGACTTTCTCGAATGCCCCCATTTCAAACTTTGGCGAGACTAGCTTCACACGCAATTATTAGGAGTGACTGGAAACTATTCTCGTAAAACATAAGAAGCTTCTTTGTGAGATGAAGATATATGACGTCATCTATGCTTCTTTGTTTACATGCGATCGCTATAGCCATGTTGCACACCTTTTGCAAACTTTGGTATCCATCGACGAGCACATTACACACTTTTATTGGCGAGTCGTCTATTTCACTTTGGGATTTGAGGAGTCTTGGCGGTCTTTTCTTACATGGTTCATTTTATGATGAGGTAATCCCTTCTGCCAAAGAGCTTATGAGATTGACAGTTAAGGCAACCGCGTGCTTCCTGAAAGTTGTAGGTTTCTTTTGTTTTACCTTTGGAAGACATGCAAATTGTAACCCACATGGTGTTTCATTCGACGGTTGGACCAATTTTGGTTTAAAGGGCCAAATAGGTATGCATTTCCTCCTCCAAGAYTGTATAATCAACAAACTGTAGCAAAGCCAAGGACGTTGAACAATTCTAAAGGCATCGTGAATGGCACAGTTTGACAATTGCGAAGGGGGAAAATGAACATTTCAATGTACTCAACATCCTAAAATCTTTGGGAGAGGAAGTAAATTTAGCTGCATTTTTAGCTTGTGGGATATGCAAATTTGTTCTTCCAAATAGAGATATCAATTGCATTCGCCCTGGA
Organism: Rhazya stricta; assembly: GCA_001752375.1. NCBI lineage: Eukaryota > Viridiplantae > Streptophyta > Magnoliopsida > Gentianales > Apocynaceae > Rhazya > Rhazya stricta. The sequence continues at coordinate 13,378,252 of MEJB01000017.1, forward strand.
GTCTTTAAGGTGGCTAGCCTTATGGCTTTTGAGCGAAAATTCTCACTAGCTATACCAGTCCTAGTGAGTATCTACAATGGCTTGAAYAAGATCTCTCATGCCCTATTTTTGAAGAAGTGTCGTGTAATATTCCCAATTCATTACGTATATGCATGGATTGCTCAATACTTTGGCACCCATCACGAGACTAATAATTGCATTTCAACTGCAAAGATGATCAAGTTCCATGGAGAAATTTTTGGTCAAATATTTCTATCCTTCCGCAGCACAAGYAATTTTCAGGCATATGGATCCCTTTTCCATGACATGTAATTGCATGAATGGCGACTTCGAGCGATCTTTGGTGATTTTGACTATCTTGTTAGTTTACGTTCTAACTTCTTAACCCTTTGACAAGATTCTACGTATGTGATAGAATCTTATAGTCTAAACAGATTCTATAGGCAATTTAGGTTTTGTCAAGACATTCCTAGCAATTTAAAGAAGAGATTCTACTTGCACACATTAGAAAATGTGGCTCGACTTTGGAGATCATCTACTTGCCTTAAGAAACATTCTCTTGTTGTACTTCTTACGAAGCCTTCAAAGCCACTTGCTGCAAAAGAGTACAATACTTGGCAGGATTTTCACTCAAGCAAAATTGCTAGAATTTCTTCTAAGAAAAAGAGTGTAGCGATCTCCAGTCCTCCAAGRCCTTCTACTTCTAAAGAAGCTGCAACTCTTTGAACGAATATATTATTGTGCCTCCCTGTCACAAAATTTCAATTTGGAATTGCAGGTTCTTCTGAGCAAGTTGATACCCTTTCCAATGAAAGTGGAAAGTGAGTGACACTGAGCAAGATCGACCATGGAATCGTCTCTTAAGAAGAAGAAAAAGACATTGGGTGGTGCTATTACTTYTTCTGGCTTTTTGCGAGTTCCTAGTTYGACTCTGTCTCCTCAGACTTTGGCATTTCATGTAAGTACATCATTCTCAACATAAATAAATATATTTAATTTTAAACTTCTTCTAACTCTTCGATTTTCACAATTAGAGTCACTTGAAGGTCTTTTGCATACTAATAAAGTTCCCCTTCTTACGGACGGAATTGAGAGCACCTTGCCTCAAATCCAACTTATACAAGAATGATGATGATACTGCTCAATCTCTTATGATCACTCAACGGTTTATTAGCAACCCTAGTGGCAAAGCAACTAGCATTCATTTGGAGATAAGTGGTCAGCCTCTTTATTCGTGCAACGAGAGGGAAAGGCCTTCTGAAAGRAATCTATTGCTGCACCTATTTCTGAGTTCCATGGAGTTGACATTATAAAGAATGTTTAACATCAACAACTTCAACCTTTGTGGCACTAAGTTGCTGAGAAGCTTACTCGAACACCAATTGAATCCATTTCTGCTATTGAAGAAGAAGTGTGGATAGTATTTGAAGAGAGAAAGAAGATGAGCTCTATTGATATTTCTTTCTTTAAGGAGTACTTAGTAAACCTCTTTGAAGAAGCTCACAATTATGACACTTTGAGGTCCTCCACATATGACTTGATGGCAAAGGAGGTGCATTCTTAGTCTCTTTCTAAAGCCAAATCATTACTCATGGAGTCTGAGAGCAGCCACTAGACGACTTCTACGAACATTGACTACTTTAAGGAGAACTTGGTGCTCTTGAGAGAAAGAAGGAGGAACTTCAAGCTACACTTGAGAAAAATAGCGAAGAGTTGACGAACGTGGAGGTCATTCTATCTGCCAAAAGAGATGAAGTTGCTACTATTGAAAACACTCCCTTTYAATCTAACGAGGCCATGAAGAACTTGGGAGATATAAATGAACTCCTCGAAGCAATCAAGTAAGAGATAGTTAATTTGCAATCTAATGTTTGAATTGACTTTTCTTTTTTCCTTTTCTTTTTATGCCCCATTTGTTTACATGAATGAATAAAATAGGTATTTATTCTTCCACTTTTGTTTGTTTTTTATTTACAAACTGTTTATTCAATGAAGGACTATTCCCTTAATTATGTCATGACTGAAATTAGGAATTAACTTCCAAGATGCCTACGTATCCTTTTTAAAAGGAATCAAGCAAAAGATAGTTTGAAGATGTGAAAGAATTTTTCAGGAAGATTGGACACAGTTTTAACTCTTGGGGGCCAGGAGTATTCATTTTTACTGAGTTGGACTTGTTAGAGAGTTTTAGCAGTTTTACCACATGCAACACTTTTGCTGGTTATTTTTAGCATTTTTAGCTCATGCAGGTTAGGAGCATCCGTTTGTACCAATTTGGACTTGGAGTGTTTTAGTTGTTTCAACACATGCAACACTTTTGGTGGATATTTTTCGCATTTTTAGCTCGTATAGGTTWGGAGCATCTTGAATTTGTTTGTGACATGTAGACAATTTTAACTCTTATCAAGGAGCATGTGTAGTTTAGGCTCGAAAACTAGGAGCATCTTGAACTTGTTTTGCAATTTGTGTATAGTAGCGCTTCAAATACTTGCCATTGATGGGGCCAACGCTTAATCACCTTTGTCAACAAGCACATATGGACCGCTTGAATACACTTCTTGCACCACATATGGATCGTCCCATTTTGTTGTAAGCTTTTTTACCTTTTGAGGATATATGATCAGCCTTTGAATTGCTAGCAGCATGTCCCCCACTTGAAAAGAACAAGGACAAACTTTCTTGTTGAAGGCTCTGGAGATGTAGGCTTAATGAATCTCCAAACATTGTTGCGCTTCCAACCTTCTTTCGTTAAGCACTTCCCAATCTTCAAGAAGCAAGCACACATTTTCTTCTTCTGTCAGTGCTTCTTGGACCACTATTCTTAATAAAGATAACTAACGCTCAAGAGAAAGAACTGCTTCAAGACCATAAACCAATGCATATAGCATAGCTTATGTTGGAGCTTGAAATGTTGTTCGATATGCCCATAGAACTTCTCCAATTTTCAGATGCCAATCTCTTTTTGACCTGTTGATAACTTTCTTCAATAGATTGTGAAGAGTCTTGTTAAAGGCTTTAGCTAATCCATTAGCTGCTGCCAAGACTATTGCCAAAAGACCTTCTATTATCCGCGATGATGTATCTTGTGACTCCGTAGCTATATATAATGTTTGTGCGAATGAAGTCAATGACATCTACTTTTCACCTCCCTTAGTGCTATGGCTTTAGCCCACTTTGAGAAATAACCCATTGCTATGAGAATGAACACATGTCCAGTAGATGACTTTGGCAATGGTCTAATTATATCTAGCCCTATGCATGAAATGGCAAAGATGTGATCGTTGGGTGTAACGATTCTGGTGTCTTATTGATGTAATTGTCGTGAATTTGACAAGCTTGACACTTACGGGCATATTCCATGCAATCCTTCACCATTGTAGACTCTTCCTATGTGGTTTTTCAGGTAGGATACCATAACACAGGTAATTGATGAGTGGTTGATGCCAATCTTCGTTATCAACATCACTGGCTAAAATGACATTTATCGTGCTATCTGCATCTTCTTATTCATTATCTTCTTCATTTTCATAAAGAAGGCACCACCCAATTTTGACAGATTGATATTTGATTTTGTGGATCTGACAATGAGAGGACAGAAGCTAATTTTGCCAAAGCATCTGCCTGTTTGTTTTCATTCTTGACACATGTTCTATACTTGGATCACACAAACATTCCATTATTTGTCTTGCATTTTTGTAATATGGAAGGAGTTYAGGTTTCTTYACTTCATAGACCTCAAAGACTTGATTGACTATCAGTTTTGAATCTCCATAGTCCTTGACTTGTATCTCTTGCATTTCCATGGCTATTTCCAATCCAAGGATGAGTGCCTGATATTCAGCAAAATTGTTTGAACGTTGTTGAGTCAAGAAGAATGAATATGGAAAGACATCGCCATCAGGTGTAATGAAGATTATTCCAGCTCTAGCTCCGTTTCGATGAACAGCTCTATCAAAATACATCTTCCATGGAGGTAAGATTTTAACGAGCAAGACATCTTTATTTGGCAAATCGTCCACCATGTCCTATTTGGCAGGGAAGGGATGATCAGCCAAGAAATCTGCCAAAACTTGCCTTTCTGGGAGATATAAATTATTTCAAATTGTTCCAACTATATGTACCATCTCGTCAAGCGATCAGAAACTACGAGTTTAGTCATGACATATTTGATCGAATTTTCCTTGGAAAATGAGCGCAACGTATGAGCTTGAAAGTAGTGTTTTAGCTACATGATTGCGAAGATAAGGGCCAGACACAACTTTTCTATTGGAGAATACTTCAACTCATTTSGAGTCATTGTTCTGCTCAAATAATACAAGGCATATTCCTTCCCTTCCTCATTTTCTTAAGTAAGCAAAGCTTTGATAGAACATTCTTGGGCAAAGATATAGAGCATCAAAGGCTTCCCTTGTATTGGAGTAGCCAGGATGAGAGATTTCACAAGGTATGTTTTTTATACTTTTTTGAATGCATGGCTACAAGTTTCATTTCATTCAAAAGATACTTCTTTTCGCATCAATCGATGAAATGTTTTACATCTGCCAGCAAGATTTGAGATGAATCTTCTCAGATAAGCCAACTTCCCTTGTAAGCTTTGTATAATCGTCTCATTTCACCAAGTCCCATTTAGCTAGTAAGGGATGATCAGTCAAGAAATCCGCCAAAACTTGCCCTTTCACAGCCTTCTGAGGGATATAAATTATTTCAAATTGTTATAATTGTAGGTATCATCTTGCCAAGCGATCAGAAAGTATGGGTTTAGTCATGACATATTTGATCGGATTTTCCTTGAAAATTAGATGCACATTATGAGCTTGAAAGTAGTGTTTTAGCTTCTGGATTGCAAAGATGAGAGCCATATACAACGTTTCTATTGGAGAATACTTCAACTCATTTGGAGTCATCGTTTTGGTCGAATAATACAAGGCATTTTCATTCCCTTCCTTATTTTCATGAGCAAGCAAAGCTCCGTTAAAACATTCTTGGGGAGAAATATAGAGCATCAAAGGCTTCCCTTGTATTGGCATAGCCAGGATGAGAGATTTCACCATGTATGCTTTTATATTTTTGAATGTATTGCTACAAGCTTTATCTCATTCAAAAGGTACTTCTTTTCGCATCAATCGATTGAATGGTTGACATCTACTAGCAAGATTTGAATGAATCTTCTCAAATAAGCTAACTTCCCTTTTGAGCTTCAGATGTCATGCACGTTCTGAGGCTCTAGCATTCTCAATATGGCATCCACTTTAGCTTAATAAATCTCGATGCCACGTTGGCGCACAATGAATCCAAAAATTTTCCTAAAGCGACTCCAAATGCGTATTTCAAAGAATTCATTTTCAATTGATGACGACTTATTTGTTCAAAAACTTTCCTTAGATCTTCTAAGTGATCATCCCGTTTTCGTGACTACACGACTAGATCGTCGATATAACATTTAACATATTTGTGGACCACATCATCAAAGATTTTTTACATTGTTCATTGGCATGTCGCTCCTGCATTTTTCAGAAAGAATGGCATCACCTTGTAGCTATAAATGCCCTTAGGAGTGTGAAAAGTAGTCATCTTTTCATCCCGTGGCACCATTCTTATTTGACTATTTAATACCCGGGATTTTAATTTTTATAAATTTTGAATGGTTGTATGATTATGTGTGCCAACTAGGGTTGGATAATTTTCTAGGGATTATCATGTTAATCGAAAGAGAGTCCTTGGTTGGTTTGTGGTTGACTTGTTAGGCTTATATCGTTTCTCATTCGGAAACTAGAGTTTTATCGAAAGGAAAGTCTATAGAATTTAATTTAATGGACTGGATTGGTTATGAAATGGAAGGCCCAAAGGGTTGGGTTAGGGCCCAAGTTTGAAGTTATTAAAAAAAAAAAAAGAAGATAAGAAGAGGAAAAACCTAAATCAGCCGTCTACCCTCTCCCAAACCCTACCCGCCGTTTACATCGCCTCTTTCTTCATCTCTTCTCGCTGTCGCTGCCTATGATTGTCACTACTCGTTGATCGCCGTTCATCATCTCCACATGGCCATTCCTCGCAGATCCGTCACTGCTCAGTTGCTCACTGTGCTTGAGATCACCTAGATCCAAGCCTCGCAACTTAGCCAGGCTGCACGACCCACTGCTCGGTTGCTCACCGTGCTTGAGGTTGCCCAGATCTAACCTCCTCCTCCGCTCGCCGAGATCGCTAACCGCCTAGATTTATTATCGTCGAGCCATCTGCATCTCAAGTCGAACTATTGCAAAATCGTGTAGTTTACTATCCCTGCATTCGCCCGAAGCCGACCACCTGCCCATCTCGATGCATTTGCCTGATGCCAACCACCTGCCCTTGTCGCTGTTTTTGCCTGAAGCAACCACTTGAGGCTAATCGGTTTCTGTGCATTTACCCAAAAYAGATCTGGCCGCTGCACGACTCTCGGCCTTTCGCCTGACCCGCGCTGCACGCTGATCCAAGCTAGCCTCATCTAAATCTGACTCGATCAGATTTGGTTCGATGSAGAGCCTTCCTCTGCGCGATGTTGTGGCTACTGGTCAGGCTGCTCGACGGATTGACCAGACCAATCACCGGCTTACCGCCTTCATTTTCAATCAGTAGATTTTTAGCCAGAAGCAGCAAGGCTCGTCAAGCACCTAGACCATCAGATGCCTAGGCTACCGAGGGCCCCGACACCCAGGCGACCAAGTGCCCAGACACCCAGGCGACTGGGCGCCCATACGCCCAAGCGCTCAAATGCCCAAGCAACCAGGCCTCGTCTGCGACTAGGGCTGTGGCACACACGCTGCCTGAGCGCAGACCCAGGACGCAATGCCATTTTCACGACACTTAAAGTTTGTTTATTTAAAGGTGAAAATATTACTATTCAATATTGAAATTTTGATGACTAATGTAATTATATCCTAAAGTGAAATTGTGGGAGAACATATATTAGGTTTAATACTCGATCTAAAGAGTTTAAGTTGTRCCTTTAAAAATGTGATAGGTTGGTGATGTGGGAATTAAGTATAAATTAAAAATTGGCAAATGACATTCCTGGATTAAGCATTAAATATTTAAGCTTGGACAATTGTATTAAATGGACTTTCTTTTGTAATCACAATTAGGTCGTTTTTGAGCACATTGACATTAAGAGCGGTTGAGGGACTCCGCTTTGCAATATTAAATAAGAATTTTAATGTAAAGGACTTCAAGTATGAAAATTTCACATTTTCATTAACGCATATGTATTGTTGTTATAATTAAATTGCCCTTAGGTAAATTGAATATATTGAATCTGAATTCTAGTAAGTAAATTCTCATACCTGCCTACTTTTTTCGTTGAGTGTTATGTGGTGACTGTATTGGACTGTGTTATGAAATGTGTTCTGATTATGTTGAATAGTATTTAAATACGGTTTATGTAGTTCATGTCATGGACATGTAATTATAGTATTCTACATCTGGCATGAGCCATTCATACATTTAGAAAGTGAAGGGTTTAGGAAATAAAATTTGAAAGGAAATGAAATTTTATAAATTAATTATTTTCAGGAAAATGTTATGATTTTGGAAAGAAGTGTAAACCTAGCCATGAAAGATGTGAAGGGAAAATGGGGCATGAGGGACCGGCGCACCCAACCTAACCCTCTTGTAAGGTAGGGAGATAAGTAATGTTCTCCTCTTGAGAGGTGAAAAGATGAAAGGAAAAGTTAAATGATGTTAACCGTATTGCAGTTCTACTAGTAGGAAATGTGATCAGGTTCTAAAGAGTAACGGCCCACTGCAAGCTTAATGGCTAGGCGTTACACTAAGTGAGCTCACATTCTAATGAAATGGAAAGGTTTGACAAAGTTCCTACATTTTAAAATGGAAATTTTATGAAAGTATTCAGGAAGTTTTATTGAGGAAGTGAACTGTGAATTTGTAACATAGTGCATTGTACATATATTCATGCATGAGATTTGCTTATTAAGCTTTATAACTCATTCCATTCCTTCATTCTGTATTTCAAGTGATATGTAGCCAGATGGTATGTGGAGGTCGCTTGTGGGCAAGCCTTGATATCCCAAAGCATTATTTAAATAAATTTTAGTGAATAAAATAAATGGTTGACTAGAGAGGTTTTATGTATTGTTTAAGATATTTCTTTATTGGTTTAACTAATCGTGTTTTAAATTCTTTCAAGTTTTGCAATTTCAGTTTTGGTAAATGTTAGGTTGGTAAAGGATTGTTGGAATACATTATTTATGATATTGGATATTTGTTGGGTTGGAATGCATGTTGTTTACGAGTATTGAAAATGTTTGAGAACCTTTTGAATTTATACATGGGGGTAGTTTGTGAAATTACAGGGGAAACTCCACCGGAATATTTACAAAACGTTTTAGTCAATTTGTTCAGATCTCTTAGGTTTCCTACAATGTTTGATATGATTAGGAGTAAGGTCAGTAATACTCTCGACTTAAGACAATTTCTAATATGGGGGTGCTACAGTTTTGGTATCAGAGCTTAGAGTTTTAAAAACGATTTTGTACACTGCATACAAAAATATTCATAAGTTCACGAAAGCTTTATGGGTATCAAGCCATGCCACAAGCTTCCCTTCCTTGACCATATGGTAAGTTTATGTTTCGAATAAATTCTTGAATGATGTTAACGTTAAGTGTTATAATTATGTTATTTATATATATCTATTCAATTTTGGGGATGATGTATAATGTTCAAATTTTTATGTGCTATATCTACGTATGAAGTTCTTACACAAATAAACTTTTCTAGTYTGATAATGGTTTATACTATGCGTTCGCAAGCACAAGACGGGGTAGTTCAACCTCAGGACGAAGGGGCAAATAGTATCTGTGCCGTACAAGGAACTCCAATAACCATGGAGGCCTTTATGCAGGCAATAAGTGCTTTTGGACATGCTAGCCAATTGAGGAAAAGCGAAATATGGGAATATGGGAAGATCTCGGAATTTAAGAGGCTCGCGCCAGTGCCATTCTCAAGTACCACTGATTCTTTGGAAGCTGAGAATTGGCTAACAGAGGTCCAGAAGACTTTCTCTGTCATGCGATGCTCAAGCAAGGAGAAGGTCGACTTTGCGGCATACATGCTCCAAGGGAAGGCGTAGGACTAATGGCTAATGTTTCAGCACCAGCATGAGAGGGACACTAGTCCCTTCTCTTGGGAAATGTTTATCGAGGTCTTTAACAATAAATATTTTTCCAATAGCATGCGACAACAAAAGGAGCACGAATTTGTGAGRCTRGAGCAGGAGAGCTGATCTGTCAGTCAGTATGAAGMTGAATTCGCTCGATTAGCCAAGTTTGCTCCTGATTTGGTTTCTACGGAGGAAAGGAGGGCTAGGCGCTTTGAAGAGGGGCCCATGTCTCAGATTAAATTGGGGGTAATTCCTTTTGAGCTTTCTAAGTATTGAGAGGTTGTCAATAAATATCTTTTGGTAGAGAGGACTCAATTGTTGAGTAAGGAAGAATTCAGAAGTCAACCCATGAATTAGTGATTTAGAGGTGGAAATCCTAAAGGTTGGGTCAAGGGTGGTCAGAAGAAGAGGTACGACCAAGGGAGTAGATAGGGAAATCAGCAGGGCAAACAGCAGAGGAAAGTTTGCTCCAAAAGTGGTAAGGAACATCTGGGTGAATGCCTCTTAGGCGAGGGGTGTGCTTCAAGTGTCGAAAGTAAGGGCATTTTGCTAGAGAATGCATTAGTGAAGGTGGTAGAGGTGGTGGAGAGTGTTTCAATTGTGGGAAGCTCGGACATCTGGCCAAGGACTGTAGGGTAAARAGATTGGCTGCTCAGGTATAAGTCTTTACCACGACGAGAAAGGAAGCCGATGAAGCACCGACCACAGTGTCAGGTACTTATAGCTTAAATATTGAGTTAATTCAGTTATTATGAATAATTGCATGAGTTTAAGGATTACCTATTATGTAGGCACTTTATTTATGTGTAATACACCTGCCACCATATTATTTAACTAGGGAGCTACCCACTCCTTTGTTCACCCTGCTTTTGCTGAGAAACTTCGAACCTCGTGTACACGTATGGATACATAGCTTACTGTGTCCACACCTTCTGGAGTTGTAATGGACTTGGAGTATGTGTTGAAGAATTATCCGGTTGCACTAGATGGGAAAGAGCTAATAATGGAGCTCATAGTATTGGACATTCAGGAGTTTGATGTCATTTTAGGCATGGACTGGTTGTCGAAGCATCATGCCACAATTGACTGTCGCAAGAAGAAGGTTATGTTTGATCCTCCTGGTGAGTTACAATTCGGTTTTGTCGAGTCTAGGGTGAAATCGTCCATCCTGATAATATCCGCTATGAAGGCTCGTCGGATAAAGAAGGGTTGCACTGGTTACCTCACTTCATTAGGCGAGATTCTTGAAATAGAGCTCTCGATCGAACAAATTTCRATTGTTCGATAATATTTAGATGTGTTTCCGGATGACTTCAAGGTTTACCACCGATAAGGGAGATCGACTTTGCCATTGACTTGGTGCTTGGAACGGCATTGATCTCTAGGGCACTATATCGAATGGCTCCTGCAGAACTTAAGGAGTTGAAGGAGCAATTACAGGATATTATGGATAARGGTTTCATTTGACCTAGTTTCTCACCATGGCGTGCGCCTGTGCTGTTTGTAAAGAAGCAGGATGCATCGATCTGGTTATGCATAGATTACAGAGAGTTGAACAAAGTGATAAAAAGGAATATATACCCGTTGCCAAGGATCGATGATCTATTTGATCAACATCAGGGGGTAGGATGTTTTCCCAAAATTGACCTAAGATCTGGCTACCATCAATTGAGAATCCGAAATGAGGACATTCTTAAGATTGCRTTTCGAACTTGGTATGGGCATTATGAATTTTTGGTGATGTCATTTAGGTTGACCAATGCATCTGCTATATTTATGGATTTGATAAATTGAATCTTTAAGGAGTACTTGGATCAGTTCGTCATAGTCTTCATCAACGACATATTGGTTTACTCTCGATCCAAGGAAGGGCATGAAGAGCATTTGAGAAAGGTACTCCAGGTGCTTAGAGTTGAGAAGCTCTTTGCAAAATTTAAGAAGTGTGAGTTCTGGCTTGATAGCATGTCATTTCTAGGGCATATTGTGTCCAAGAAAGGCATTGCAGTGGATCCGAGGAAGATTGAAGCGGTCCGACAATGGCCAGTACCTACCAATGTCGGTGAGGTTTGCAACTTCCTTGGGTTAGCTGGTTACTGCTGGAGGTTTGTGGAAGGGTTTTACAAAATTACCTCTCCTATGACTCAGTTGACCAGAAAGAACATGAAGTTTCTATGGAATGTGGCTTGTGAGCGCAGTTTTGAAGAATTGAAAAGATGACTGACAACTGCTCTAATCTTGACAATTCCACAAGATTGTGAAGGGTTCGTGATTTATAGTGATGCTTCAACGAAKGGACTGGGTTGTGTCTTGATGCAACATGGCAAGGTGATTGCTTATGCTTAAGGCAATTGAAGGAGTATGAGAAAAACTATCCAATGCATGATCTAAAGTTGGCTGTCATTATTTTTACATTGAAGATCTGGAGACATTATCTGTATGGGGCAAGCGAGATTTTCACTGACCATAAGAGTCTCAGATACATCTTCACCCAGAAGGAGTTGAATATGAGGCAATGACGATGGTTAGAACTTCTGAAGGATTATGATTGTGTGATAAACTACCACCCGGGTAAGGCTAATGTGGTGGCAGATGTGTTTAGCAGGAGGAATCATAGAGTTGTGGCCACTTTATGAGTCTGTCAGAAATCATTGTTGGCAAAAATTCGAAGCTCAACTTGGAAATAGTTTCGCAAGACATATCAGGCTACTTCACGATATGACTTTTGCACCCATCCCTTGAGAGGATAAGGGATGTGCAGATGGATGGTCTTCTGGGTGTTGAAATGGCGAACAAAAGTTGCGGATGGGAAACGTTTGGACTTTGTAATCAYGGTTGATGGAGCCCTACTTTCGGTATGGTGATAGACTTGGGGTTCCAAACGATAAGGGTTTAAAGGAGGAGATCTTGAGAGAAGCTTATAATACGCCCTATTCGATTCACCCAGGAAGTATGAAGATGTATCGAGATTTGAGGAAGCATTTCTGGTGTGTTAGTATGAGCAGCGATGTAGCAGAGTATGTTCAGCATTGTCTTACTTGCCAGTAGGTTAAGGTTGAACATCAACAACCTTCTTGTCTTTTACAACCTCTTATGGTTCCAAAATAGAAATGGGAGTGCATTTGTATGGATTTCATAGTTAGGTTGCCTAGAACGAGGAAGGTATATAATACTATTTGGGTAATTGTGGATCATCTTACGAAGTCAGCACACTTTCTGCCTGTTAAGACTACCTATAGTATGGAGAAATATGTGGAGTTGTATGTAGCTGAGATTGTCAGACTTTAGGGTGTCCCACTATCCATTGTGTTCGATCATGACCCAAAGTTTACTTTTGTATTTTGAAAGAGTTGCATAGGGCTATGGGTACCCCATTGAATTTTAGTATCGCTTTTCACCCACAAACAGAGGGACAGACCAAGAAGATGAATTAGATCTTGGAGAATATGCTGAGAACTTGTGTGATTGATTTTCAGCGAACTTGAACTTTCCCTTCCTTTGTGAATTTTTCCGCCTATAACAACAGCTATTAGGCTTGACTATTGGTATGCCCCCTCATAGGCACTTCGTAGTTCGCCAATACAATTGGTCCGATGAAATTGTGTGAGAAGAAAAAACTGTTGGTTCCTAAGATGAAGTGCAAGGGCATATCGTAGAGCCAGTGAAAGAGATTTATCAACCGAGATGGCAGAAGCTGCTCTAAACTAGACAGAAAACGTTATGCAGATAGGAGAAGGCAAGCGTTGAGTTTGAAATTGGGTCGACAAGGTCTTCCTAAAGGTGCCCCTCATGAAGGCGGATTATAAGATTTGGGAAGACGGGCAAAGTTGCAGCCCTCGATTTGTTGGACTTTTTGAAATCCTCGAAAGGGTGAACGACTTAGCCGATCGGGTTGCCTTGCCACTAACCCTATCAAGTGTACATAATATGTTTCATGTTTCCATGCTAAGTAAATATGTTTTATATCCTTCCTATATTCTCAGTTATGAAGCATTGGATCTTTGTGAGAACCTATCTTATGAAGAAATGCCGACAGAGATATTGGAAAGGGTGGAAAAAGTACTAAGAAGGAAGGCGATAGCCCTAGTTAAAGTTCTCTGGAGGAATCATGCAGTTGAGGAGGCTAATTGTGAACGAGAGGAGGAAATGCGTSATAAGTACTCGCACTTGTTCAGTGAGTCCTAAATTTCGAGGATGAAATTCATTTTATGAGGTGGGGTATTGTAATACCCGAGATTTTACATTTTATAAATTTTGTATGGTCGTATGATTATGTGTGCCAACTAGGGTTGGATAATTTTCTATGTGGTTATTATTTAGCATACGTTTAATAAGTATGGGATTGTCATGTTAATCGAAAGAGAGTCCTTAGTTGGTTAGTGGCTCGACTTGTTAGGCTTATTCGTTTCTCATTCGAAAACTAGATTTTTACTGAAATGGAAGTCCGTAGAGTTTAATTTAATGGACTGAAATAGTTATGGAATGGGAAGGCCCAAAGGGTTGGGTTAGGGCCTAAGTTTGAAGTTATAAAAGAAAAAAAGCAAAAAGAGAAAAARAGGAAAAAACCTAAATCAGTCGTCTACCCTCCCCCCAAACCCTACTCGCTGTTTACATCGCCTCTTTCTTCTTTTCATCTCGCTGCCGCCTCCGATGACTGTCGCTGCTCGTTGATCACCATTCATCATCTCCACACAGCCATTCCTCAATTGCTCAATTGCTCGTCGTGCTTGAGATCGCCTAGATCAAAGCCTGACGTCTCAGCTAGGCTGAACGACCCACTGCTCAGTTGCTCGCCGTGCTTGAGGTTGCCCAGATCCAACCTCTTCCTCCGCTCATCGAGATCGCTAACCGCCCAGATTTGCGATCGTCGAGCCATCCGCATCTCAAGTTGGACTGCTGYAAAATCGTGCGGTTTGCTGTTGCTGTGTTTGCCCGAAGCCGACCACCTGTCCATATCGCTATGTTGGCCCGAAACCGACCATCTGCCCTTGTCGCTGTGTTCGCCCAAAGCAGACCACCTGAGGCTGATCTGTTTCCATGAGTCTGCCCAAAGCAGATCTGGCCACTGCACGACTCTCGACCTTTCGCATGACCTGGGCTGCACTCTAATCCGAGTTGGCCTCATGCAGATCCAACTCAATCAGATCTGGATCGATGGAGAGCCTTCTTCTGTGCGCTGTTGTGGCTACTAATTAGGCTACTCGATGGATGGACTAGACCAGTCACTAGCTCATCGCCTTCGTCCGTCCAGTTTCTGTTCGAATCAGTAGATTTCTGGCCAGAAATAGCGAGGCTCATCAGGCACCCAGCAACCTGCGCCCAGGCGCCTCGACCATCAAGCAGCCAGCCAATCGAGCGCCCCGACACCCAGGCAACCAGGAGCCCGACAAGGGTTGTTGCGTGCTCGCTGCCTGAGCGCGTGCTCGGTGCGCAATGCYAATTCCGCGACACTGAGAGCTTGTTGATTTAAAGGTGAAACTATTACTATGCAATATTGAAATTTTGATGACTAATGTAATTATGTCCTAAAGTGAAATTGTGAAAAAACATATATCAGGTTTAGTACTCGATCGAAGGATTTTAAGTTGTACCTTTAAGAATCTGATAGGTTGGTGATGTGGGAATTAAGTATAAATTAAAAATTGGCAAATGATGTTCATGGATTAAGTGTTAAATATGGGAATTAAGTATAAATTAAAAATTGGCAAATGATGTTCATGGATTAAGTGTTAAATATTTAAGCTTGGACAATCGTATTAAATGGACTTTCTTTTGTAATCACAATTAGGTTGTTTTCGAGCACATTGACGTTAAGGGCAGTTGAGGGACTCCGCTTTGCAATATTAAATAAGAATTTTAATGTAAAGGACTTCAAGTAAGTAAATTCTCACATTTTTATTAACGCATATGTATTGTTGTTATAATTAAATTGCCCTTAGGTAAATTGAATGTGTATTRAATCTGAATTCTATGTAAGTAAATCCCTATACCCGCCTACCTTTTTTGTTGACTATTATGTGGTAACTGTATTGGACTGTGTTATGATTATGTTGAATGGTGTTTAAATATGATTTATGTAGTTCATGTCATGGGCATGTAGTTATAGTATCTTACATCATTCCTATCATGAGCTATTCGTGTATTTAGAAATCGAATTATTTAGGAAATAAAATTTGAAAGAAAATRAAATTTTATAAATGAATTATTATTAGGAAAATGTTAAGATTTTGGAAAGGAGTGTAAACCTAGCCATGAAAGATGTGAGTGCGAGATAGGGCATGGGAGACCGGCTCACCCGACCCAACCTCTTGTAGTGTAGGGAGATAACTAACATTTACCTCTTGAGAGGTGAAAAGATGAAAGGAAAAGTTAAATGATGTTAACCGTATTGTGGTTCTATCAGTAGGAAATGTGATCAAGTTCTAAAGAATGACAGCCCACTGGAAGCTTAATGGCAAGCGTTACACTAAGTGAGCTCACGACTCTAATGAAATGGAAAGGTTTTACAAAGTTCTTACATTTTAAAATGGAAACTTTATGAAAGTATTCAGGAAGTTTTATTGAGGAAGYGAACTATGAATTTTTAACATATAATGCATTTCACATACATTCATGCATGAGATTTGCTTATTAAGCTTTATAGCTCATTCCATTCCTTCATTCTATATTTCAGGTGATGTGCAGCCAGATGGTATGTGGAGGTCGCTTGTGGGCCAGCCTTGATACTCCGAAGCATTATTTAAATAAATTTTAGTGAATAAGATAAATGGTTGACTAGAGAGTTTTTATGTATTTTTTAAGATATTTCTTTATTAGTTTAACTAATCGTGTTTTAAATTCTTTCAAGTTTCGCAATTTTAGTTTTGGTAAATGTTAGGTTGGTAAATGATTGTTGGAATACATTATTTATTATATTGGATATTTATTGGGTTTGAATACATGTTGTTTACGGGTATTGAAAATGTTTGAGAACCTTTTGAATTTATACAAGGGGTAGTTTATAAAATTACAGAGGAAACACTGCTAGAATTTTTATAAAACGTTTTAGTCAATTTGTTCATATCTCTTAGRTTTCCTACAGTGTTTGATATGATTAGGGGTAAGGTCAATAATACTCTCGGCTTAGGACAGTTTCGAATCTAGGAGTGTTACAATTATAGCCGGATGACCCATCCATGAAAGATAACGCCTCATATCCAGTGGTTGCATTGACCATGAGTTCGGTGATAGGAAGGGAAAAATCATCCTTTGGACATGCATTTCGTAGATCTCTGAAGTCAATGCATACTCGGATTTGACCATCATTCTTTCTTACAGGCACAATGCTTGAGATCCACATGGGGTACTTGACCTATCAGATGAATCCCATCTCAATGAGCTTGTTGATTTCTGCTTCAATTGGAGGGATCAAGTTAGGGCAAAAATGCCTTTACTTGCTTTACTGGCCTAGCCCTTCGTTTGATGGCCAGATGATGAATTGCAATCTTTGGGTTTAGGCCTGGCATTTCTTTATACATCCAAGCAAAGACATCCTTAAATTCCTACAGAAGTTGGGTATACATTTCACTCTTTTTAGGAGATAAATGAGCACTTATGTAGATTGGGCGTTRACTTCTTCAGTGCCTAAGTTGATTTCTTTCAATTTGTCTWCAATAGCCTTCGTGCCTTCGTCAAGTTCAGGAGGAGCTTCTTCGGYGTCTTCTTCTTCATTATGTTCATCAACAATGCTGATATAGTAAGAAGAGCCAATACTTTTTCATCTTCCTCCTCTGGCTTTATATGAATTACGATTTTCAGTTTAGCCTTGAGAACGTTGCTGCAATTCATGAGAAGTATACTTTTCCTCCTCATCCTGGAAGGTATTCYACTTCAATATTTGTTTGCGTCGATCTTCGCATATGAAGGCTTTTCAACCTTCTGAATTGTCTTGGATGCTTTGTCTACTTCCAGTCTTTTGAAGGTAGAATTTCTATTTGATCTTCTTCCTTGGAATCCCAATCGCTCAAAAACTGAGACATGAGAGTTTACTTCCGCTAACCCGTCAAAGACTGACTTGTGACCCACCACTGAATATTCATCCTCTATTGATGTATAGCAATTGCTTACTCGCTTTATTGCTATGCGCAWAGGTGTAAATTTCTTGAATTCGATGCCCGCATGCGAACTTTATATCCATTTTGCTTTAGCATTTTCTGTGTCTYGTTCAGGCCATGACCCTTTAATTTAGGAATAAATCTTTCTAATGTATTTTGACTTTGTGGATCATATACAGCTTTAGCTAGGAGTTTGTATGCATTAGGATCGAAGTCCTCTTCAATTTTTTTGGATGGTAATGAACCATGCTCCACCATTGTCCTCACCTCAAGTCATGCAAAACCCTTCAAAATAGKYTTCAATTGCTTCAGAACCTTGATCTTGGTTAAAGTAACRATAAATCCTTGTATAGATTTGATTTCAGAGAAGGGAGATTGGCCTTCCTTCCTTATTGATTTTGGAGTATAACTGAGGATGGTAGGTGCTTAAATCTGCTGTACTTTTGCCTTATTGCTTTCCATATTGCCCATGATTTTTGCAGGATGATGATGTTCTTCCTTAATGAAGGTTTGAGATTTGGGAATGGCATCATCTTTACCTTGAATTATTTTCTCTAGGGCTATCTGACTTTCCCTAAATGATATGTTTTTRCCATCAAGGTAAAATTTTGCATCGATAATATATGCTTCTACCTCCGTGAAAGGTTTGTCATCAATGATTACCTTCTTCACAACACCATTATCGATGTACTTGAAGCATTGGTCGAGCGTTGAGGGTACAACCCTATTGTCATGAAGCCACGGTCTTCCTAGCAACATATTGTAGGAGGTTTTGGAATTGATCACATGGAGTAGAACACTCGATGACATCTCATCAATTAGTAAGTCTAATTGAATGGTGCCCAATGCTCTTTGACCTCCTTGATTAAAGCCTTGAATCGTGAGGCAACTTTGAGAGAGTTCTTTAGAGGAAATCTGAAGTTCTCTTAGCAATACGTAGAGGAAGGATGTTGACTGTTGAACCTCTATCTAGCAATATTCGATTTATCTTCTTTCCTTGTGCATAACCTAATACGAATAGAGGTCTGTTATGGGGRTTGGAACCCAGCAACAAATCGTCGTCGTTGAAAATTATAGTCGTCATACATGCGATTGACTTTGAAGAGCTTCCTTTGGCTTGCACAAGGCAATCCTCTTGAGCTGAATCTTTTGGAGAGAAAGGGTCGGAATTACTTATTTCAATTTTATCTCTTAGAGAACAAGCAACAACTTCAAGATTGTCAGTTAATGTTCTTGGAAAGAACTCTCCCAATGTAATCGGTTGYTGGTACTTGGGTATGTATGATCCCTTTGAAATGTTAGCGACCTTTTAGGAATAACCTTATTTGGCTTCAGTACATTCCTTTTTACTGTTTTGGCTCATTGAATGAATTTCTTGTTTACAAATTTTTTTTTCATGATTCTTTTTGCCTTTTACAATTGTCCAACCTTCAGAATCATCAACCTTGCCATTTTCAATATTTTCAGATGGCTTTGCAAACATATCTATCACTTGGTTGACTGATTTACAAGAAAATTTAAGTGAGGGCTTTACGTTAAACTTTATCTYGTCGAATTGCACAAATTTGATCTCAACAAAGCATTCAGACGATCGTGAGACATCTGCAACATTTGCATTAGTAGATCTGGAGGAGAAAGTATCTGGTATGATGCTCATTTGATTAGTAGTCGCTGTTTCTTCTTCCAGTAAAATACATCCTTTACGAGCCAGCTCCATGACTTTGTCCTTAAAGATGAAACATTTCTCAATCGGGTGACCAAGAAGACGATAATATTTGCAATAGTTCGGGCGTCCCAACCATCCTGCTTTTTCTAGTCGTTTCATCTTTGGCAGTCCGATGATCCTGACTTTTAGCATGTYATCAAACATTTCTGAAATGTCAGAATTGAGAAATGGATATTCTTTGTTTTGCATATCTTTCAAAGTTATACGTCTTCTTCCAAGATTTGGAGCAATATTTAATTTCTCTTTAATCTTTCTAGTTATTTTTGTAGGTATCCTRACAGGTGCTGCAGTTATTGTCATGGATGCCTTCGTGTGGAATTTAGAAGATGGTCTAGTTATTTTCTTGAAATCAAACCTCTCCTTATTTCTTGGATGGGGTACTGCAACTCCTTGATCTCAGTGTGCCGTAATGCTCAACCCCATATCGTGAGCCTGGTAGCCAATTTTTTGAAGATTCTTGGCTAAATTCCTTTCAAGATGTATTGAAGGCCCAATGCATACCTTGGATGCATATCTCAATTGCAGATTGTTCAAAGAGGCGATCTCTGCAATCCAGGCTCAAACTTCTCCATCAATTGATGTAATCAATGACGAGTTCATCTTTCCATTACTTTGTATGGCTGAGTTCCAACATACTTACCGTTCGATGGGTACTGTAGAAGCAGTTGAGGAATTCATGCTCCAATTCGTCCCAACTGTCAATGGATCCGATGTAAGGTCTATGTACTAGTCGAATGCATTTCCTTTGAGAGATTGAACAAATTGCTTGATAAGGTAGTCACCATATGTGCCAACATTGTTGCAAGTCTTGACGAAATGTGCAATATGTTRTTTAGGATTTTCCTTATGAAATTGCTGAAATTTCGGAGGTTAATAGCCTATGGGCATCTTCAAGTTATCAATCCTCTTGGTTTATAGTTTAGAATATGCAAAGGAAGATTTAATACTCCTTTCATTTTTGTCCTTGATGGCATTTATGATAAAATCCTTTAGTTTATCAATAGGGATTAGTCCATCTGACAAGACATGAATTGTTGCGGTTTCATTTGAAGGTCCCGCTTCTCTCATGTCTTCAGTCTCGAACTCAACTTGAGGTTTTCTTGCCCAAAACTCTTGCTGATTCCGACATATTTGAAGACTCGGGATGTTTTAGAGTAGATTGACTTATTTCTCCATCATTATCAAGTCGATTCAGCAGTTGGGCAATTTTGAGTTCTTGCTGTTGAGTGTGTTTTGCAAGATTTTCCACCAACTTTGTCAAATTTGAGATMTGTTCTTCAACGATTGAGATGTCCGCCATCATAACGGGTATAATGGATGAACTTGTGGTTGGATCTTCATGAGCCATCATGTCAAGCTTCGAATCCTCTTGAGGAGTGGCTGACGTCAAATCTAAAATATATACGTCGTTAGCATGTATGGACTTCTAGGGTTTGGTTCCTTCATCCAACAAAGACAGAGTCATTCTTATAACAGATCTGACTCTCGCTTCTTGAGGAGGAATGTTATTGAACATGGGATTGGAGTATTTGTAAATCTGATCACAGGTCCTCTATGTGTGGCCGGCATGGTTGACTTGACGACAGCACCACGTGTTGCAAATATGGAAAGGGTAGCCTTTGAGATGTTCTTGGGGCCATTGATGAATTTGACTTAATTTGTTTAGAAGAGCAGAGATGAACGGCAGAAATTGTCCCATTCGTGCCAAAATTTGTTTACAAGAATCTCTCGTCTGTAAAACATAATAATCAAATAAGATAAATGCGAAACAATTATATAATGATCTTATAAATTTGATAAGATATGTATTCAATTTCTAAAACATTCTCATAATAAGAACTTAACCGGTTGATTCTTCTCTTTATAATTTGCAGAGGGCTTTCTAGCTTGATTTCGTGGTTTGAGAGATATTTGGTGCTCTTTCTTCTAAGCTTCTCTCATTGTTGAACCTTGATATGAATTTCTAGACCTCTTCCTCTTGTGCTTTGATTGGTCAAAGTCACACTTAGGGTTGACATGGCGTTACTTGATTCACTTAGCTCCATCTTTAATTTCCATTGGTTGGACCTTATCTTCCTTGACATATGTCATTATGTCATTGGTTGACATGTCACATATTTTCCAATTTAATGAGAAATATTTAAAATTGATTTGTAATTATTTAAATACATTATGAAAATTTAATTTAATAAAATTTTTATTTCTATAATAATATGAATATTAATATAAAGTCGTGCTAATACGAGAGTTGCAACGCGATATTCTTTTTAAGATCTTTATAGATTAATAAGAATCTATGAATTAAATTGAAAAGAAAAAAAATTACATATAGAAAAACAATCCTAAACATTAACCAAGTATCCACCACTAACATACTTAGCAACAAAATTTTCATGAAACCGAGATCCAAGAACTAAATTAAAATATTCAAATTCAATGAATTAAAATTTAAACTAAAGTTTTAATCTTTAATAATTCAAGCATAAATCTAATCATAAAAAAAAAAATATTTATCCCTCACTTTGGAAAAATAAAAACTTCAAATTCATGAAATCATGGAGAGCTCAGAAAAGCAACAATCGAGTGAACATGTATAGCAAATTTATTAATTAGATTTAGCATAGGTAGAATAAACAAAGCAAAATTTTTGCGCACATTCTAACCATTCGAGCAAAATTCACTCCCTATATAGTCAYGTGCATGCAACTTTAAACATGATTTCTCTCACTATATCAATATAGATCTAAGATTTATGTATATCAAAGATCAGTAAAAGAATTTCCATACTACAAGAAGAAAATTAATAGTAAGATCCTTAATGACTCACAAATGTATAAGGATTTGAAAACTTTAACGTAGAGATATTATCATGACCTTGAACAAATATCGAATAAAAAACATCATTTTGATTTAATAACTAATTACTTCAAACTACTGATTTGTAAAAATTCCCTCTTCACGTGTGACTTTCATCACATCTTAAAATTTCACTGAAAGGCCTTTCTCTCTCTCTCTCTCTCTCTCTCTCCATATCAATGAATCCGAAGGCCCTAGCGCAGCATGGATTGCTTTGGAGCTTCCAAATAAAGTTCGTCTTGTCAACTTGATCTACTGTCTCAATTATTTTGTGTGATTCATATCCTCAATTGGGAAAATGAAACTTTGAACTGACAAAGAGAAAATTCTTTAACCAACAATTGACTAATTGAAGTGGGCCTGAGATATCTAWAATTTCGGGTAGACCATTTGACATATGAATAATGTAAACTTTAACATGGTCATTCTAATTTAAGGTTGCCCAAAAGCTTAGTTCTAACAACTGTACGTAAGTTTTTGTGAAATTAAAAGAGTCGAAAAGAATAAAATATTGAATGCATTTTCTCTTGCTAGATGCAGACACGAGCATAAGCCTAAGCCAAAGATGATCAATTGTGTTATGGGTCTCCACACAACTTACAATCACAATCCTATCTTCTAGGTTGCTTTGTTTAGTAAACTAAAATCAGAAACGTATACACACCTCTTTGTATTTATCCACATTGTAAGCATATATAGATACAGAGCCAAATCTTGATGAGGGGTCTTGCAATCTTTGACAGTATAGATAAGGCACACATGGGAATTGGACCCTTGTTGCCAAGCAATACATGACATGCATCAATCGCTGCTAATGTTGCGAGATGAGAGGGTCTGTCGTCAAGTGTATGAAAACTTCCAATTTGGTCTACACACAGACAACTGAAGACGACAATATAGTCATGGTGCTATTTTTGCCCCATATTAAGGCTCGGGAAAATTCTTTTATGAATATAATTTTTTATCAATTAGATGATTTTTTTTATATATAGGAATTAAACAATTAATTACACATTCTGAAATAATAGAAAGGCAAACAAGAAGATAATAAAAAACCACGGAATGTATATATATATTCTCTATTATTTTGTTATTATTGTTGTTCTTGTTGTTATTTATAATACTGCTTGAGAGAGATGTGACAGGGAGCAACTTTTCGTGCCTCGCAAATGTTTAGGGAAGATTGTTCAAACTAAGGCCCATGAAACTGTACTCGATGATTAAAGGTTGCTACAGCTGAAGGCACTAAAATAGAAGTGGATGTTGGGACCATATGAGAAATTTCAAGCTTTTTTCCTCGAGACGCATTGACTTATCAAGCATTACAGACCAARTGATTCAATCATGGATGCCGGCCTTTTACCAAGTGGTGGCCTTATTATGGAGCCATTATTGGCACGCTTACTTTCTTTTATTTCTCTTCCCAATAAATACAATGCCCTTAATATTAAATTATTATTTTACTATTCATGTTGTTTCTTTCACTATTATTATTTCGAATAAATATTGTCGTTTCATCATAACATTTGCTTAATTTTTTATTTTTTACCCTGAAACATTAAATTTGTACTCTAAAAGTTTAAAAATTTATCAATGTTTGTCCTATCATAAAAAAACTCACGTCCAGTTCTAACGGAAAAGGGACATTTAAGTTAATTTATTCTTATACTTCAAGCGCAAATAACATCATTTGATCCTAACCTTTGCTTAATTTTTTAATCTTTACTTTGACATTTTTTATTTTGAACCCTTGAAAAAAAATTTATCATTCTCTCTTCCATAAAAATTCTCCATCAAACCCTAGCGAAATAGAGGCATTATAGTACCCTTTTATTTATTTTCTAATAAAAAATTCAAATTTGTTTCATTTTTATTTTTATTTCTATTTTTTTACTAATATAAAATAATTTTAACAAAAAATCCTAACCAAAACCCTAATCTTAATCTTTCCATTTTTTTTTCTTTTATTCTTCTCCTTCTGCCTCCGTCTTTATCCCTCAATCCACAACACTTAAAGTCTTTGAGATCGGCTTGTCAAGTATGTAACATATTTAGAGGGATTAACTGCTACACCTCTAGTTGAAATCATGTCTTAAGTATAGGCTAACATATTTAGAAGGATTAACTGCTACACCTCTTGTTGAAATCACGTCTTAAGTATAGGCTAACTCCATCTTTCCAAACTCACACTTCTTTCTATTAGCATTTGGCTGATTGGATTGCAACACCTCTAACACTGCTAAAGGTGTTCCATGTGAACCTCCCAACTTGTATTATCTACCGAGATGTTGTCAAAATACAACAACTATTTTCTTTTTTTTTTTTTTTGGAAGAAAAGGTCGAAATTCATCATTCACGAGTGCTTCAAATGTTGCTGGGGTGTTAGCAAAGGGCATAACCAACTTTTGATGGCCATAATCACTTCTAAGTTCATTTATGGGAACATCCGGGCCAACCACTCTAATCTGATGATAACTTCGACTCAGTTCTAACTTCGAAAAAACCACATCTCCTTGAAGCTCATCCAACAGCTCATCGATTACCCAAAGATGAAATTTGTCAAGCACGATAGTTTTATTCAAATCTGTAGAAATCAAATTTATATTTGAATAGAACAAAGGAATCTCTGTTTTGATAAATTATACTTTATTGAAGAGCTTAATAAACTCAGCAAGTTTCTTACTTAAAATACAAAACATATCTATATATTCCTTTTATTCCTTTTATTAAAGATTTAGATTAAACTTTCTTATATAGGAAGCTAACCAATATGACTTCAAGTACAATTAGGACTWCTTATCAAATCTGATTTCCTAATTCTAATGTAGAACATAATTTGACTTGGTTTATAATTCTTACCTTGCCTCCCTTAAACCAAGATCTTCAAATCTCTTCATTACAAATAATTTCTCCAATTGGATGAATGACCATCTTTAATGGTTGGATGAATATATCTGYAGCTTGATCTTCAATAGGATAATAATCAATAATTACATTCGTATCACGAATAAAATCACAAATAAAATGAAACTTGATGTTGATGTGTTTGTAACGACCATGAAAAATTGAGTCTTATTTTTAAGCCTTGCCGCACACTGCTTAAAGATGATATTGCTTAGCTCCGCGCACTGCTTATTTTCCCAGGTGCCTCGACGCCCAGACGCCCGAATGCCCGAAAACCCAATACCATTCTTGCAACTCTTGGACTTTGTGAACTTAAAAGGTGAAAATATTATCAATTAATATTGAAATTTATGACCTATGAAATTATATCCTAAAGCAAAATTGTAGGAGAACATAAATTAAGTTTAATACCCGCACTAAGGAGTTYAAATTGTAACCTTAAAAGGACGTGATAATTGGTAATGTGGGAACTAAGAATGAATTAATAATTGGTAAATGACATTGTTGGAATAAACACTGAATATCTAAGTTGGAACAGTTGTACTAAATGGACTTTCCTTCTGCAATCAAAATTAGGTTGTTTCGAGTGCGTTAACRTTGAGAACGGTCGAAGAATTTCATTTCGCGACTTAGATAAGAACCCTGTAACGTAAAGGACTCCAGGTAAGTAAATTCTCATATTCCATTAATGCATATATGCATCTAAATTCCTTTGTGGTGAAATGGATGTGTTGTCTATGAACTCTACGTAAGTAAACTCTCACATTCTCATTAACGTATATGTSTTGTTGTTATTGAATTTGAGTTCTATGTAAGTAAATTCTTCTATTCTCATTGACATTTATGTTTTGTGTGTTATGTGGTGGCGGTATGGGATTGTGTAGTGAGATGTGTTAATTGTGTGGAATGATTTGTATGTATTTCATATCTTGTACCCCCTTTTTATGTCGCATGTTATGTTAAATACAGTTGTATGCATTTCATGTCATGGGYATGTAGTTAGTGTTCTACATCATTCCTGGCATGAGCCAGTCATACATTTAGAAAGTGAATGGTTTAGGAAATAAAATTTTGAAAGGGAATGTGTTTTATAAATTGTAACGTGTTCAGGAAAATGTTAAAGTTTTTGGAAAAGAGTGTAAACCTAGCCATGAAGGATGTGAGTGGGAAATGGGGCATGAGGGACTAACGCACCCGATTTGACCCTCGRGAGGGTAGGTAATGATTCACCTCGGGGAGCTAAAGAGATGAAAGAATGTTAACCGCCCTGCGGTACTATTGGTAGGAATGTAATCGAGTTCCAAATAAAAATGGCCTACTGCAGAGCCTAATGGCTAGCTCAGTGAGCTCACGAATGTAATGAAATGAAAGGTTTTGCAAAGTTCTTACATTTCGAAAGGAAAGATTTATGGAAAGGTTATATACGAAAATGATTTGAAAGTTTTCATTGAGAAAGGTGAAGTTTTATAATTCATGCCATGTAGGGCATGTTCATGCATTCATGCATGAGATTTAATTACTGGGCTTTTTAGCTAATTCCATTTCCCTCATCTTGCATTTCAGGTGAGGTGTAGCYAGATGGTGCGAGGAGATCGCTTGTGGGCAAACCATGATACCCTGAAGTTAATGTAAATGAATGTTATAGATTAAGATGGTTGTTGACTAGAATGGTTTTTGTTTATTATTAAGTATTTCTTATTTGGTTTAAATTCCTTTGGGTTTCTGCAAAATCGTGTCAGTGAGTAAATGATAAATGTAATATTCTAAGATTAGGACAATTTCGAATCTGGGGGTGTTACACATTCTAATGAGCCTAAGTTGGGAGCGACGCAGCCAGCCTAACCCTCTTGTAGGGTGAAAATGCAAGTAAAGTTCACCTCTTGTGAGGTGAAAGTAAAAGTAAAAGTTAATGAATGTTAAGCTCTTGGCGGTTCTACCGTTAGGAAGTGATCTAGATTCAAATAATAATTACCCACTGTAGAGCTTAATGACTAGGCGATACACCAAGTGAGCTCACGTTAGAAATGGGAAACTTTAGAAAATTTAGACAAAATGAATTTTTGAACTTAATAACAGATAACACATGTCATAAACATTCATGCATGGGGATTTACTTACTAAGCTTCGTAGCTCACTTCATTTCCCTCATTTTACATTTAAGGTGATGATTAACTAGATTATACGTGGAAGATTGCTTGGGAACAGGCGTTGATACCCAAGATTCATTTTTGTTAATTAAATTTCTATTAATTAATGAACTAGTTGAATACTTTAATTTTTATTCATTTGTTGGTTTATTCTTTCAAAGGTTTCCTCCGGATTTTAAATAAATGAGTATTTTTTGGGTAAATGGGTTTTTTAGGGGTTGAAGTTATTTCATTTATGATATGGAGTATTGGTGATTTTTGGATATGAAATTTTCTTGTTGTATACAGGTTGGATATGTTGATATTATAAGGGAGACTCTGCCGAAATTTTTGCAAACTCTTTCTACTATAATATTCAAAATTTTATTTTGTTTCCAATTTTYGCAACTCGTGTAAGAGTAATTGGTAACATTTCCAGTTTAGGATAATTTCTAATAAGGGGGTGATGCACGCCTGATAACTATTGTTATAAGAGAATTCTACTAAGGGAAGAAATTCATCCCATGCACCTTGAGATTTGATAATGCTCTTTACATATCCTTAAGAATCCGAATTGCCCTCTCAGACTGTTCATCAGTTTGGGGATGAAAAGTAGTGCTGGAATTTAGCTGGTGCCTGTGGGCTATCGTAAGCTCTTCCAAATTCGGGTCTTGTCATATACAATTGGTAGGGAAACTCCATGAAGTCTGACAATCTCAGTTACATACAACTTGATATACTTCTGTAATTGTAATTAGTCTTCCCTAGTGGAAAATGTGCTGATTTAGTGAGGCGATTGACAATCACCTAAATAGAGTTATAACCTTTCCCTGCTCTTCATAAACCAACAACAAAGTCCATGCTAACTCGTTCCTATTTTCACTCCAGAATCATAATAGGTAGTAAGAGGCCTAAAAGTCATTCATGTTCAGCCTTAACTTATTTGTAGGTAAGGCAATGCTAAATGAAATTTGCCACATCACGATTCATGCTAGCCCCCAAAAGTGTTTCCTCAAATCTCTCTACATCTTCATAATCCCTGGGTGAATCGAATATGGGTTATTATGAGCTTCCTGAATAATCTCTTTGTTCAACCCTTCACCATTGGGTACAACAAGCCTATCACCATGCCTGAGAGCTCCATCAACTGAAATCACAAACTTTGAATGCTTCCTATTAGTAACTTCTGTTGGCTATTTTCTTACTTGAGGATCTTGTGCTTGTGCAGCTTTGATTCTCTCAAGAAGAGTAGGTTCATGCGTCAAATTAGAAACATAACAAGAAAGATCTCTAGTAATAATATCCAACTCTAAGTTCTGAATATCTGTCAACAATGGTTCCTGAGATACTTGCAGAACAGTCATAGCCGCAAGGATTTTTCTACTAAGCGCATCATACACATAGAATTAGATTCACCAAAATTTGATTAATGAGCTAAGAAATTTTTTTGATTTCACTAACCACGGTTGATTATTTTTGAAAACCACCCAAAGAAATGGATTCTATCCCTAGTCAGTTCAATACTAATGGGTCATTATTGCCTAAGTCCTAATCAATTAGTTCACCTTCCGATCCTTTTAATGATTATGAAATCGATTTGTAGGTAACTAATCCACAAAAACCATTAAGAAAGTTGCACTGATAATAAACAACTCAACTAGATCTGAAATTAACAAYAGAAGGCACAATAGAGTTTAACACATTACAAAGAAATCATCTTTTCAAATAACCCTAACCAAGAAAAAAAGTTTAGCCTAAAAGGCTTATAAAATCCACCATAGAAAGTATAATGAACATGCTACAACCAAAGACTAGAGAAGAAAGAACTGATTTGATGAACATCTTTTCTTGTATTGAAGATGAAAACCCTRAAATTAATGATTTCAAACAAAAATTATAATACAAGGTTAATCATATAGAAAGCTTGACAAGAAATGACTTAAGTAAGGATAAAATGGAATATAAAATATGACTCTATCATTACACCTTAGAGATCATTTGGGAACACATCTTGATACTCTCGAAAAATCAGGATTTGTTCAATAGTAAGTTTTGCGGCGGGAGATTTAGTCAACAAAGCTAAGTAAGTGGAGCATCCCTTACTTATCACTTGGCGAGCTTTCATTACTAATATCAACGGGATGGATAGTTTCCTCTTGGTTCCCTCAAACAAAAGTGTGAGTCGTTGGGAGTTTTGGACACTACATTATTCTTATGGTAATGAATGGTGTCATTATATCTTAACAGCCAATCCATCCCTAGTATAACATCAAAGTCCTGAATATCTAATATTATGGGTTCAACCATTAGCTCCCTCCCATCTACTACTATTCGATAATCCTTCAATACCCGATTTGAATCTATCACCATCCCAAAAGGTGTAGACATGCAAAACAATCCATCCATATGCAATGAAGAGTTTTTAATTTTTCCACAAACATATAATGAATGAAAGAATGTGTAGCCCTAGTGTCTAAAAGAATGGACGCTAGAGTGTTATCCACAAATAACATGCCTACAYGACAATATTCATTTATGGGCATGCATAATGACAGAATGATAAAATTAATAGAGTATTTGAATGAGTAGTACCTGACACCACAATCGCTACTTTCTCTGCCTTCTTCCTAGATATTGTATAGACTTGAGCTTGCATAGTCTTGTTGCAGTCCTTAATGAGATGTCCAGGCTTTCCACAATTGAAACATGTGCCCTTGCACTAACTAGCGAAGTGCCCAGGCTGCCCATACTTGTATCACACTCTCTTGCCCATAAAATATTTGCCTATGTGCTTTTTGCCACACTTGGGACAAGCTTTCCTTGGTTGCTTATTCTTTTGAGAGCTTTGATTGCTCCCCTGAGGACCTGAGCTTTTCCACCAAGAGGGACTTATCGACAACTTATTTATAGCTTGAGCCCCTCCTCAAAATGTCTTGCCCTCCTATCTTCTRTTGCCTAGATCGGGAGCAAATTGAACTAGTCGAGTGAACTTAGCTTCGTATTCACTCATCATTTGGCTCCCTCGCTCCAACTTTCGAAATTCCATCTCCTTCTATTGGGGAACGTTCTTAGGGAAGTACTTGTCTCTAGAACGCCTTAGTGAATATCTTCCAGGTAAATTAGCTAGTATCCTCCTCATGTTGTTGCTTGATAGAGCTGGTTTTATACCATATTTTTGCCTTTACTTTAGTCGATGTCTTGTTTAACCTTGTATGACACTTAATCAGTTTGAAATGATTTAATTGCAGGGTTTTTTATCTTAAAAACAAGAAAAGGGAAAAAAAATTGCCAAAAAGACGAGCTAAAAGAAGTCATATGATGAATCCAGAGAACCTTAGGGTCAAAACATGATTTACAGAAGTTGAGAATGCTGAAAAATTGGCTAAGTACCGAAAAGTCCAAATTGGCATCGAGTTTTACATCAAACTGACACAAGTTTGAAAAAGAAACAAAGGAGCTAACATTCCTAAAGTAAACCGACGCCGGTAACTTAAAAATCAAGTGCCGGTTTGGCCTCAATCACATGATGGATCAAGGGAAAAATTGAACCGAATTTCCCCTCCTTGAAGAATCTGGCATTGGATTTTGTACAAAATCGGTGTCGACTCTTGCCCGGGAATTAAATTAGGCGCAGGTGGTTTTTATTTTGCAAGAAAAATCAGGCGCCGCTTTTCTTATTTTTGAAGGATTTTCTTGTTCCACTATAAAAGTGTGTGTTTCAGCCCTAAGACTCRATTTTTACATATATTTTGCACATTTTTCTCAGATATTTAGATAGTGTAGAGTGTTCTTATTGCAATACACTAGAAGCATTTCTTTTGTACCATTCAAGAACTTAGAAGTTCGATCAAGGAGCGAGATAAAATTGTCATCTAAACGGGTTTTCGGTTCCTATCTCTTATTGTATTGTGCCTAATATGATTCCAATAACTATTTCTATGCATTTTTCAGGCTGAAGTGTTAATATTAGTTAGGGTTTTTTTAATGGTTGTTTAATAGTGATAAATTAATTGTTTTCCTTCCTTTGTTACTTACTGATTCCCTAAAATCTACGTGCTAATTGTTGTTTTGTCRACCTTGATGTGTTTATAGCTATCTACAAATTGATCTTTTAATTGATTCTGAAAAACCAAGAGGTGAAATGATTTACTAGGAATTAGAAAACAACAAGCTCGAGTACTATACCGACTAGAAACATAATTGGTTTCAATTAGGCAGTTTCTAAGAGTAAATAACTGCGGTTAACGAAATTAGGGAATTCCATAAAACCAATTAATGCAATCTTAGTTAAGTTAATTCACATAGAAATATGGAGTTAGTTAACTAAGGTTGGGGGTTTATGACAAGAGATTGGATAAAACCTATTGTAGGGAATTCTACTATTAGCAAGGCAAAAGAATGTGCGAATTAGAGTGATAAAGGTATGAATAATTTGGTTAATTATTCTGATTAATACCTTAACCAACATCCTTTCCATCATAATCATTCCTTTGAATTGGTTAGTTCTCAAGTTTACAACTATAGTTTTAGCATTTTAGTCAATTTATTSTCTTCAATCAACAACTCTTATAATCTGTAGGTTTAAATTAGGGAAAGTTAGAGATTTCAGTAATCAATTAAAGTCTTTGTGGGATCGACACTTGTTTCACCAAACTCTACAACTCTAGACACTAGGACACTTACTCGGAAATAGTGCATCAAGTTTTTGGCGTCGTTGCTGAGGACTTCAATTGATGTTATATAATTTTTATGTTTCCCTGAGATTAGACCATTTTCTCTTTATTCTTTTATTTTCTTTTGTTTGTTTGCTTAAATTCTTTCAAGTATCTATTTTTTTCCTCTATTTGAATGCATACCAGATCATCAAATGAACCCTTAGAGACTAGTATGAAGACCGTGATGTGATTCTTAATGATAATAGGGGACAAATTAGAGAAAGAAAAGCTAAAGTCGCGAACGATCAAACAACAGAAATAGGGGAATATAGTGAATCATATAATAAGGATTCAGAAAGGGACGAGACYAGTAGTATGAATGACCAGGACAACCGAGAAAGGGTTAAGACCCTTAGAGAATATGCCACCCTGACGGTGGAAGGGGCTCCCTCTGCCCTCACAAGAGCTAGAGTTGCCGTTAACAACATTGAAATCAAACCCACAATAATCCAAATGATCCAACATAACGATCTATCTAGTGAGGATCTAAATGCTCATATATTTAGAGATTCATGAAACATTTTAGAAAAATGGTGTTAGAAATAATTTGATTAGGTTGAGACTCTACCCTTTTACCCTTGAGGACAAATCCAATTCCTRGCTAAATTCTCTCCCTTCTGAATCAATAACTACTTGAGACCAGCTAGGCTAAGCCTTCCTAGGTAAATGCTTCCGACCTTCCAAAATGATGAAATTTTGGAATAATATTACAAATTTCATTGAGGATAGTGGCGAAACCTTGTATTAGGCTTGGGAGAGGTTTAAGGATAACTTGAGCAGGTGTCCCTATCATGCTTTACCTTTATGGGTGCAGGTCCATATCTTTTCTAATGGTTTGAATAGGGCATCTAGGTCCATGATAGATGCGGTGAGCAGGAGTAGTATGCAGAAGCCACCAGATGAAGCATGGTAACTAATTGACCAAATGGCCTTTGCAGGTTACCAATGCCAAATGATCGTATTTACAATGTTAGGAAAGGGATTGTAATGGAATTAGATACCACCCAAACTATTATCTCCCAACTAGCTTGGATCGGATCTCAAAGAATCTAGGGATAGGAKGTAATATTACTTGTGAGCAATGTGGTGGAAATCATGAAAGTCTTCATTGTCCACAAAATCAATCTCCTAACCCTAACATCTAACAAAATCCTTAGGAAGAAGCCAACTATGTAGTTCCTACTTCTAGACCAAACAATCGTTATTCAAATTCCTACAATCCTGGTTGGCATAATCATCTAAATTTCTCTTGGAATCAAAATCAAAATCCTGGCTATAATCCAAATAAATAATCTTGGTTATAGACCACAAC
This sequence comes from Rhazya stricta, assembly GCA_001752375.1. NCBI lineage: Eukaryota > Viridiplantae > Streptophyta > Magnoliopsida > Gentianales > Apocynaceae > Rhazya > Rhazya stricta. Next base: position 13,411,132 of record MEJB01000017.1, read on the forward strand.
AACCCTAGGTTTCCCTCCCCAAGAAAGGAAATTCAACTTAGAAGACTTGGTAGGTAAATTTATCACTTGCAAAAACTAGATTTCAAAATAAAAAGGCTTCTATAAGAATCTCAAAAATCAAGAAGGTAAATTGCCTAATTTTCTTAACCAAATGGTTTAAGGGTCATTACCTTGTAATACCGAGACCAAACCTAAGGACTGTAAGGCCACATTTCTTAAAATTGAGAAATCTTAGAGGAACCTAGAATGAAAAAATAGAGTGTTGATATGGAAAGAGAATCATCAAAGGTAAGAAAATTAGTAGGGACTCGTATGGAATCTGTTGATGAAGGAAAATCTGAGAAAGCAAAATAGGGTAGAGATAAGAAAGTAAATGAGAAAATTGATTACAAATCTGTACCTTTTGCCTAAAATTGTAGAGCCTTCTAAGAAAAATGTTCAATTTAAGAAATTTCTGGATAAGTTGCAGAAATTGGAAATTAATCTTCTTTTTATTGAGACCCAACAAGAGGAAATTACTTGATTTTGAAAGAATGTATTTGAATGAAGAATGTTTTGTAGTTGTACAAAATGAATTGCCACATAAGCTTAAAGATCCTGGAAACTTTATTATTCCTTGTTATATTGGCAATTTATTTTTCAGTAATGTATCTTGTAATTTGGTCGCTAGCATCAATTTAATGTTGTCATCCATTTTTAAACATTTAGGATTAGGGGAAGCAAAGCCTACAAATATGACTCTCCAATTAGCTGATAGATCCACGACATATCCTAAGGGAGTCATGGAAGAAGTTTTATCGAAAGTAGACAAATTTATCTTCCTAGTAGACTTAGTAGTTTTAGATATGGAGGATGATCACGACAACCCTTATTATTAGGTAGACCTTTGCTAGCCACATGTAAGACTTCAATTGATATGGAGAAATGTGMATTTATTTTAAGGGTGTGGGATGAATCTATCATTTTTAATGTGTATAATTCCATGAGACATCCTAAAGAAAATAAAACATGACTTGTTGTTGATAGTTTGGAAGAATTGGTGAGTGATTACATGATAGATCATTAAAGTGAGAGTCAAGATCCTATTGACCATTGCATAATTAACTCTATTACCCTTGACTGTGAAAATGAAGAGTTAAAAGACGCTATCCAATCTCTAGAAGCTAATCATAGGAGACATGTTAGAGGATCACGATTTTTTGAGATAGAGCTTAAAGGCCCTCGAACTAACCCTAGCATTGAAGAACCCTCACTAGATTTAGAACTTGAAGCTCTACCCTCTTATCTTAAATATGTTTTCCTCGGTAAAAATGAGACCTTGCCCTTGATTGCCTCATCATTATTATTTAAGATAGAAGAGGAACATTTTTGAGGGTGCTTAGAGAACATACAAGGGCTTTTGGGTGGAAAATGGCTTACGTAGGGAATTAGTCCATCTACTTGTACACATAAGATTTCAAAGAAAAAACGTCCCAAGCCTTTAGCACAACCTTAAAGAAGATTAAATCCTATCATGCAATAGGTAGTAAAAAAATGAGATAACTAAAGCTATTAAATAAAGGGATCACTTATCCWATTTTAGATAGCAAATGGGTTAGGTTGCTCCAAGTAATATCCAACACGGGTGGCATCACTGTAGTAGAAAATRAGAAAAACAAACTTATCCCTACTAGGATAGTTACCGGGTGGCATGTCTTTATTGATTATAGAAAGTTGAATGATGCCACTAGGAAGGATCATTTCTCATTACTGTTTATTGACCAAATGCTACAACAGCTTAGTTGTCATGCATATTATTGTTTTCTTGATGGGTATAGTAGATATTTCCAAATTCCTATTGCAATTAAGGACCAATATGTTGACATGTCCATATGGTACTTTTTCATATAGGATAATTCCTTTTAGTTTGTGTAATGCACTTGCAACTTTTCAAAGGTTTATGATAGCAATATTCTCAGATATGGCTGAAAAATTTATTGAAATCTTTAAGGATGACTTTTCTATTTTTGGTTCCTCTTATGATGATTGCTTATCTAATTTGGCTAAAGTGCTTTGGAGATGTGAGTATACTAACTTTAGTGCTAAATTGGGAGAAATGTCACTCTATGGTCGAAAAAGGGATAGTACTAGGGCATAACCTATAAAAAAGGGGAATATAGGTGGATGAGGCTAAGGTGAATGTTATAGCAATGTTAGTTCCACTAACTAACTTGAAAACTCTAAGGGGATTTTTGGGTCATGTAGGTTTTCATAAAAGATTCATTAAGGGTTTTTCTAAATATCAAGACCCTTACAAGTTTGCTTTTGAAAGATATTCCATTCATGTTTTCCAATGCATGCATGGATGCCTTCAGTACTTTAAAAGAAAATCTGATTTCATGTAATTGCACCAAATTGGAGTCTGCCTTCTGTGTCAATATGAAATGCCAGTGATAATGTTGTAGGAGCTGTTTTGGGGTAAAAAGAGGAAATTTCTTTTCGCCCTATATACTATGATAGTCGCACATTAAATTTTGCACATGATTATGCCACTACTGAAAGGAACTTTTACCTATTGTGTTTGGTTTTGAAGAGTTTCGATCTTATTTGATTAGTACAAAGGTTATCATTTATACTGACCAGTCTGCCTTAAAGTACTTGTTAACTAAGAAAGAAACTAAACCGAGATTACTAAAGTGGATTCTCTTGTTAGAGGAATTTGACATGGAAATCAAGGACAAGAAGTGGTCGAAAAATGTGATGGCTGACCATTTGTACATACTTAAATTGGATGATGAGCATGAAGAAGAGGATATTGTTGAGGAATTCCTTCCAGAGAGCTTGATGGCCATTTCTAAAGAAAGTAACTGGCCAATGATACGCCATTTCACATGCTACCTGTGGGCACAATTCTCCATTTCTTCTCTAACCTAACTGCACTCATCTTTTCAATCATGGGTAAGTCTTGGTGGTTTACGCATATAGCCAGCTTTCTAGAAAGTATGTACATCCCTCCTACCTTTACATATTAAGAAAAGAAGAAGTTCTTTCATGATTTAAAATACTTTACTTGGGAGGATACCTACTTGTTTAGAATCTATGGTGATAATGTTTTAAGATGAAGTGTGCCTGAATGAGATGTTAAAGACATTCTATTCCATTGTCATGATAGTATGGTTGGGGGRGCATTTTGGGGCTAAGAGAACTACAATAGGGCTTTAAGATGTGGCTTTATTGGCATAGTTTGTCTAAAGATGCTCACAACTATGTTAAACAATGCAATGAATTTCAAAAGGTTGGAATATTTCCAAGAGGAATGGAATACCTTTAAAGAATATGCTTGAATTTGAGATTTTCTATATTTAGGGCATCGACTTTATGGGGGCCTTTTCCTTCTTCTATGAATAATAAGTACATACTTCTAGGAGTTGACTATGTCTCCAAATGGGTAGAGGCTATAGCTTGTCCTAAAAATGATGCTAAAGTTGTCACTAGGTTCATCCAAAAAAATATTTTCTCTAGGTTTTAAATTCCTAGGACATTAATTAGTGAATGGAGGTAGCCATTTCATGATAAAAAACTTGAAAATTTGTTGGCTAAATATAATGTACATCATAAAATTGCTACCCCCTACCATATCCAAACTAGTGGCCAAGTGAAAGTATCCAATAGAGAACTTAAACAAGTTCTGGAGAAAAAAGTAAGTCCTTCAAGGAAAGATTGGTCAAGAAAATTAGATGATGCATTATGAACATATAGAACTGCATTTAAAATTCCATTAGGTATGTCCCTTTATAAGCTTATTTATGAAAAATCTTGCCATTTACCTGTGGAACTTCAACATTGAACTTATTGGGCCATCAAATTTCTTAACCTTGATCAAAATTAAGTAGGACAAAATAGACTTCATAAACTCAATGAATTGGATGAGTTTAGGTTACAATCTTATGAGAATGCAAAACTATAKAAAGCACGTACTAAACTGGCTCATGATAAACTTATTGTCCTTCAAAAGTTCATTAATCGTCCAAAGGTGCTATWCTATAACTCTCATTTGAGATTGTTTCCAGGAAACTAAAGTCGAGATGGTCTGGTTCCTATAAGGTTTTCAAAGTCCTTATCCAATTGGTATCATCGAGATTCAAGGCAATGATGAAACCACATTCACCGTGAATGGCCAATGCCTCAAGCACTATATGAGAAGTAGGATACCGAGTGCTATGTGTAGAGAGAAGCGGAAACTCCTTAACTTTATTCCTTCTAATTGAATTTAAAGAAAGTCAAGCTAGAGACTATAAACTAAAACTCCTCTGTTATCTCTTTATTCTTCTTCCTTTTAATTGCTCATTAATGTCTTCCTTATTATTTTCCTTTTTTAATATTTTCCATTCTTTTAGTTTCTTGTAAATTAGCCAAAAAGTTCGTCACAAAATAGGCATTGATTTGTTGAACCAGGCATCGGGTTTTGTCTCAAAAAATATAATCCAAAATCGAATTGGTGCTGGTTTGTGTAAATTCTAGGTGTCATATTCTAGTCGCAAATAGGGTTAATTTGACCTAGCATAGGTTTGACCCATTTTTTTCTAGGTTTTGACTTCTTTTCCTCACTCTTCTTTCTCTTTCCTCACTCCTCCTCCTACACGAAAATCCTCTTCTTTTTCTCTCAAACTCTCTCAGAAATCCTCACTTTTTCACCAAAATCTCTCCAATTCTCGCCATAGATCAATTACGAATCAACTTCCTTACATGATTTTBGAGTCTAAGGATGATTGAAGGAAAATCTTGGACCTTTCTTGGAAAATTGGAAAGTGAAAAATTGCAAAGAGGTACTTATTCTACTCTAATTTATTGGTTTTTYCTTTATTAATTATGCTTTAAAGTGTTCATCTTACATATTAATGGTTAGATTTTGTGAATTGAGTAGAAATTGGTGGTTCCACTTTAGGATTTCTTCTTGAATTCGGAAATAGGAGATTCCAATTTAGGACTTTTTGTGTTATTGAATTAGAAAGTTGGTGACTCCAATTTAGGGTTATATTTGTGATTTTATGCTTTATTATTACAATTACTCCCTATGTTTGATAATTCTCTATGAATGTATATGTATTTTAGGTGATTTCGCTTGTGCTTATTTTGGTAAATATATTACAAATCACTTATTGCACTTACTTAGCTTAAATGCTGGTAATTGTCGGCAGTGATATTGTTGTTGATTTAGAGTTGTGGTGAGTTGATTAAGAATTGTGGTTTTGTTGATTGATTTGAGTTTGGAAAGTATAATAGTTGTTGTTGGATGTTGAGGTTGTTGGTTGGAAAATATGTAGAAGGCTTTTGTTTTAGTTAGCATTATGTCTAGAATCAACTAAGTAAAGAAAACTAGAGTAGCCAATTTGAACCCTAACCCACCCACCTTAGGTATATTGAATGCCAGGCATGGTGTGAGTCCCTTAAATCTTTTCGAGTCTTAGTCGAGAAGACTRCGTCTCGATCTATTGATTCTAAATTTCACTTAGAGGCAATTTTTGACCTTTTAGGATGGGCCCTCTATCCTCCGTCTTAGTGGAATTTACTACCTGTACCTCATTAGGTAGCACTATGCTAATATCCTTGACAAATCCGCCATGGATTTGACTGAGATCCATTCTTCTATCAAAAAAGGTGCTCATTATACTCTCTCACTCTTTTATATCCAATTTAAACAAGAAGTCATAGGCTTTGATATGTCCTTTTTCTTTACTGAAGCCTATGGTCGAAATAGGTTAAGTTGGCAACTACAATCTAATAATTGYAGGACCATGTATGTCAATACAGATCCTATAGCAAACCACCTCATACTATACTTATTCAATTTTAATRTAATGCCTCTCTTTAGTGGTTAAAATCAGATGCAAAATGGGGATGTTTACATTATAGACTAGATGGTGGTGAAATAGAGGTAGTTCCCTTAACATGCATTATAATTGACGACATTTGTTCTGTGGTACGCGTMAAAAACGCTACTCGGACAATGTGTTTTCCCTTCCTTATTTTCCCCTCCTTATCACTAGGATCCTCTCTCAAGCCAGAATTRGTTTTGAGGGTGAGTTATGTGTGGCTACCACCTCAGTGGATGTGTTGGGTGACATAACRTTGATTCCTATAGGGTATGTCCCTCAAAATGATGGATCTTGACTAGACCCCCGATCCTCGGTCCTGTACCTCCTTCTAGGCCCTTTTGAAGAGTTAAGGGTATGGATGCGACTGGAGGTGAGGATCCTTCTTCTTCCTCTTTTGCAGATATCTTAGCATCTGTCATCATTTGCAATATGCAAAAATAGCTGCCTAACATTTTTAGAAGCTCCAAGAGGCTGTTTCCTAGTCGCAATTATCTCAAGAAGAGCAAACCGCCTCAATTTCCCAACAAATTTGCCCAGATGCTGCAATACCAAAATGATTGATTTACATAGCTGCATCATAATCAACAAGACTTGCAAGAGAAGATTGAATATCAGACAAACATCTTCAATTAGATATAGGTGTCCATGCAGTCAAACACGTACCCTACCCTTGGTGATGATGGTGACGATGTCTCCATGGACAAATAGGGTGCTTTCCTTGACATACGCCTCAAGGAAGTATCGTTCTCCCTCCCTTGTTCTTTGATTTTGTTAACATTGAGAACAATGGTAGGTTTTAAGAGGGAAGTTGACATTAGGGTCTCTTTTGATGTTTATGTTGAGTAGTTTATGTTGAGGATTGTGGATTCTTCTTATTTTTGCTGGTATGCTGCATTTCTTTCTATTTTATTATTTTATTATTTTTGTTTTTTCCTTTAGTTTTGTTGCATCTTTTTAGTTTTCTTGAAATTTTCTTGAGGTTTTGGTCTTTTTGATTGCTCGTGGAATTTTGTTTTGCCTTCGRGTTATTTATGTGCTTGATGGTATAGCACAAAAGAAAGACCATTTTGTTTATTTTCAGAATTTTAGTGTTAATTTGATTTATCCAAGTAATTTTAGTTTTCTTGTGGATAGTCTTACTTGACAAACTTGTGGGAAATTTCTGATAACACTAAACATGACCACCCTAGAATTTATTTTGGTTATTATTCGAAGCGTAATAGAAAGATAACCTTTATTAATATAGAATGACAGTCTTAGGCCTTATTTGAATCATTTAGGTCCTTTCAAACTTATCTTTTCTATGTTACTAGTTTCCCCCTTGAGCAATGAATAATGAATGTGCTTTAATATTGTAATACCCGAGATTYCCTTTTATGGATTTTTGTATGATAGTGTGAAATTTGCATGCTAACTAGGGTTGAATAATTTTCTATATGGTTAGTATTTTAATTATACGTTTAATAAGTATGGAATTATCGTGTGTGTTGGATTAGGACCCTTAGTTGTTTAGAGGCTCGACTTGTTGGGCTTATTTGCTTTTCTGTCGAAAACTATATTTTTATCGAAAGAAAGGCCCGTTAAATTTAATTTAATGAATTGGATTAGTAACGGATGGGAGGGCTCGAAAAATTTAGGTTAGGGCCCAAGTTTAAAAAAGAAAAAAAAAAACCTAGAATCTTCTTCTTCTTCTTTTTCTTCCAGATTATGCCGCCGCCGCCCAAACCCTAACCCTAACCGCCCGCCCCCTAACCTTACCCGTCTTTTCTTCTTCTCTTCTAGCCGCCGCCACTGCCGTTCCTCCTCTGCCTACTTGACGCCCTCGTCGTGGCCTTTCCTTGCTCTTTCTTCTCTCGGCCTCTTCTCTCCCCTTCTCCCTAGCCGACACTTGAAATGGACGCTGCTCGTCGCTGCACGCGATCAACAGGCCGCTCGTCGCACAGAGGATCTCTGCCGGTTTCGTCCCCTCCAAACCAATGCTCGAGGGACGCCGCTCGCAGCATGTATCGCCAGTGCTTGATTCTTGGAGCCGCACAGCCAAGCTCCGCCACTTCTGGTCATGCCGCGACGAGTTATTGCATGCCAAAGGCGCGCAATCCGCGTCCACCAAAACCCCATAGCCACTCGGGACTAAGCACTCTGCGGATCTACATTCATCTCCTTCTTCTTCTTCTTCCTCCTTGCTCTATGGTTTCGCCAGGATGGAGGAAGGACAGTGCTCAGCTGCTTGACGCAGCGGAGCCCATCCGAATCTGTTCTTCCTTGACCAGATCTGTGTGCGCCTTGCCGCTGCTCGAGTGCTCTACTGCACGGCCAGCCAGCTCCTTGCCGGCTGTCGCTCTGCCCAGATTCGATCACCATCGTCAGTAGATGTCAACCCCTTCCCGGAACGCCAGAAGCTTCTCCAGAATCAGGCCTGTTGTAGGCCGTCTGTTACTGGTTTCTTTTAGCTGGCTGTTCGCCAGTTCTGGGAGTGCCCAAAGCCAGCAGGTGCCCAGCGCCCAGTGCAAGGCGCTCTGCACCCAACACCAGGCGTCCAGGCGCCCGACGCCCTAACGCTCAGGCGCCCTGACGCCCGAGAACCCAAAACCATTTCCCGAGACACTTGGACTTTGTGGACTTAAAAGGTGAAAACATTATTAATTAATATTGAAATTTATAACCTATGAAATTATATCCTAAAGTAAAATTGTGGGAGAACATAAATTAAGTTTAATACCCGAACAAAGGAGTTTAAATTGTGCCCTTAAAGACATGATAATTGGTAATATGAGAACTAAGTATGGATTGAGAATTGGCAAATGACATTGTCGAAATAAACCCTAAATATCTATGTTGGGACAGTCATACTAAATAGTCTTTCTTTCTGTAATCACAAATAGATTGTTTCGAGTGTCTTAACATTGAGAACAGTCGAAGGATTTCACTTCGAGATTTCAATAAGAAACCTTTAACGTAAAGGACTCCGAGTAAGTAAATTCTCGCATTTTATTAATGCATATGATTAGATATATCTGAATTCCTTTAAGTAAATTAATGTGTTRGATATGAGATTTCTATGTAAGTGAATTCTTACGTTCCATTAATGCATATATGCTTCTAAATTCCTTAGTGATGAAGTGGATGTGTTGTCTATGAGTTCTTTTAGTGAATTGTTATTATGATTGAATCTCTATGTGAATTGAATGTGAACTCATAATGGATATTGAAGTGAAATTTTGAAAATCACCAAAATCTCATTAATTATGATACGAGTGTATTGTTATTACGCTTGAATCTTCTTATGTGAATTGATAATTGCTCTTATATGTTATAATGTGATAGTACTTCCAGTATATGAATTTTATTACTCATTGACTTGTTACAAATTTTAAGTTAAGGGTTCATGTGGTCCATGAGCATGTAGATTGTAGTAGTTGCATATTCTCTTGTATGGACATAATCATACATTCAAGAAAGGAAATGTTTTTAAATAATGAAATTTGGAAAAGTAAATGTTTTGAGGAATGAAGTTTTTAAAGATGTTATTTTTTTATGATGAATGATTTCCAAATGTTAAAGATTTTGAAAAAGGGATGTAAAACCTAGCCATGAAAGATGTGAGTGGTAAATGCAGCGTAGGGGACCGGCACACTCGACCCTACCCTCTTGGAGGGTAGGGAAGAACGTAATGTTCACCTYTTTGGAGGTGAAAAGATGAAAGGAAAAGTAAAGGAATATTAACCGCTTTGCGGTRCTACCGGTAGGAATRTAATCGGGTTCCAAATAAYTATGGCCCAYTGCAGAGTTTAGTGGCTAGGCATTACACTTTAGTGAGCTCATAAATGTAATGGAATGAAAGGTTTTACAAAGTTCTTGCATTTTGAAAGAAAAGATTTTGTGGAAAGGTTATAYAAGAAAATGATTTGAAAGTTTTCATTRAAAAGGTGAAATTTTATAACTCATGACATGTAGGGCATGTTCATGCATTCATGCATGAGATTTACTTACTGGGCTTTAAGCTCATTCCATTTCTCTCATTTTGCATTTCAGGTGAAGTGTAGCCAGATGGTGCGAGGAGGTCACTTACTATTTTGAATAAATGTTATGGATTAAGATGGTTGTTCATTAGAATGGGTTTTGTTTAATATTAAGTATATCTTATTTGGTTTTAATTCTTTTTGAACTTTCGCAAATTCGTGTCAGTGAGTAAATGATGACATTCTTCGGTTAGGATAAAGGTTCCTAATCTAGGGGTGTTACAAATATACCCTTATATGGCATATCTTGTAAACTTGCATTCACTTTGCCTTTGCCATTGTAAGAGAGTTGTTGAATTTTCTCTTGTGTTTAGTATTGAATGGAGTTTATTGAGCGCATGTTAAAAAGATGAGGTTGCAGGTTGATGAAGGGAGTTAAGGGGTTGAAGTTGTTGAGAAAATTGTGAAAAAATAAGGGTTGTTGAGGTAAAAGTGATACCACGTATTCTCTCGAAAAAATGTTATATATAGATGTTTATATATAGCTTCAAAATAGAGATCAATAGAAAAAGTGAATAAAAATGAAAATAAAAGAGAGATAGAAAGGCCTAAGAAAAAGGAATATGGCTTTTGCGCATTGTTGATAAGCGAAGAAGGAAGGAAGGTGTAGTGAAAAGAAATTGATTAAAAGAATGAAAARGGAGTTATAAGGTTTCCCTTGTTGAATATCACAACACCCGTTATTTCTCTTGTTGTTTTCCTTGTCTTTTGTTTACTTTCCCAGAAATATTAGCCTTACATTACAAGCTTAAAGTCCTACTTAACTTATGTTGATATTGGTTGTCTCGATTAGTGGAGAAGTGGTAATAATTAAAAACATATGGCGAGGATTTCTATTGCTTTATACTTTTAGTGTTGGTGAAATATTTGTAATCCTCTAAATACGTGTTAAGTTTTAACTAGGCAAGGCTATTCGCACACATCCACTCTTTTTAAATAGATGGATCCTATTAACACTCGAATTTCTCATCACATAATGCAATTTTRGATGTGCTATTGAATCAAATGTGTAAATGATTTGATATTCTTATTTTTCTTTTGTGTACCGTGTAAATTATCTTAGGTGTTGGTTGTCTTATCGCCCTATTTTGATGACAAAAGGCTAAGTAGGGGTAGTCAATTTCTTGTTAAATAATATATGTTTAGCCTTGGATTACAATTAATCAATTTTGAAATGGTTAGCTATAGGGCTTTTATCTTAAAAAATAAAAAAGAAAAGGGGCAAAAAATCRAAAAAAGAAGTCATACGATGAATCCAAAGAAGTTTTTGGGTCAAAGCAAGATTTATAGAAGTTGAGAAAGCTGAGAATTTGGCTAAATATGGAAAAGGCCAAAGGCGCTGGTTTTTGCATCAAACTGGTGACACTGTGGAGAAGAAACAAAGGAGCTCACATTCTAGAAGTAAATAGGCGCTGGTTTACTTAAAAGTAAGGAGCCAATTTGTCCTCAATCRCATAACAAATGAAAAGGCAAAAATTGAGCTGGGTTTCCCCTCCTTGAAGAATCCTACGTTGGCTTTTTCTCATGAATTAAATCAGGTGCTGCTGCCCATTTTTATCCCAATTTTTATTCGGCTAGAAAAATCATGCGCCAGTTTTGTTAGAAAACTTGGGCCAATTTTGCTTTTTTTTAAAGGATTTTCCACTATAAAAGGGCATGTTTCAGCCTTAAGATTCAACTTTTATACACATTTTACACATTTCTCTTAGATTTTTAGATAGCATAGAGTGTTCTTACTGTAATAGACTAGAAGTGTTTCTTCTGGATCATTCAAGAACTTGGACATTCAATCAAGGATCGAGATAAATCTGTCATCTAAATGGGTTTTTGGTTCCTATCTCTAATTYTACAATGCCTATTATGATTTCAAGAACTATTTCTATGCATTCTTTAGGCTAAAGTGTTAATGTTAGGGTTTGTGATGGTTGTTTTAATAGATCACAAATTAATTGTTTTCTTGCATTTGTTACTCTCCCTACAATTTACTTGCTAATTGTGTTTTGTCAACCTTAATGTGTTTATAGCTTAGCTATCTATAAATTGATCTTTTAATTGATTATGAAGAATCAAGAGATAAAATGATTGATTATGATTTAGGAAACAACAACCTGTAGTATTAAATCAACTAGCAATATAATTGGTTTCTATTAGGCGATTTCTAAAAGTAAATAAATGTGGTTAGAGAAGTTAGAGAATTCCATAAAACCAATTAATGCAATCTTAGTTAAGTTAATTCACATATAAATATGAAGTTAGTTAACTACGGTTAGGGGATGCCAAGAGATTGGGTAAAACCTATTGTATGGAATTCTATTGTTTGCAAGGCAATACAATATGGGAATCAGAGTAATGAAGGTACAAACAATTTGGTAAATTACTAGGATAATCGGATTAATACCTTAACCAACATCCTTTACATCATAATCATTCCTTTGGATTATTTACTTTTCAAGCTTATAGCTATAGTTCTAGCATTTTACTCAATTTATTATCTTTAATTAACAACTCTCATAATCATTGGGTCTATATAGGGAATGTTAGCAATTTTGGTATTCCAYTGAAGTCTCTGTGGGATCGATACTTGTTTCTCTAAACTATTCAACTCTTGAGAATAGTACACTTGCTAGAATTAGTCCACAAATTCCCTCTCCTTCAATTGGCGAACGTTCTTGGGGAAGTACTTGTCCTAGAACGCTTYAGTGAACATCTTCTAGGTGAAAGACCTAGTAGCCTCCCCATGTTGGCTCTGAACCATCAGCCACCAGTCATATGCCTCGTCTTACAAAATGTACATAGTAAAGTCATCCTTTTCCAATCCATGAACTGTGAAACTGAGAAGGCCTTTTGCATCTTTGTTACTCACTTTTCAACCTCCAGCCGGTTGTTAGTGCCAGCGAATGAAGGTGACGAGTGTTTCTTGAACTCAAAATTTGGCCATACTCCCGCACCGCGTCCCTCTTCAGTTGACTAGACTACCCAAARTTAGCCAATGCTTGAACGAATGCTTCAACAATCATGAGTGGCAGCATTTTCCCGCTCCTTCATTCTGGGCTTGTGAAGTTCCCTCTTGTGCTTGCTCGCATGTATAAGGGAATTACAGACTTCAGAACACTTTTCGTGCACATAAGTATTATAGAGCAAAGCATATAACATACACTCATTTACTTACATCATTCCATAACACATAATATAAATTCAAAAACTTATAGGTGATTCAGGAATAATGCTCACTGCAGAACTCAGTAGCTGTAATAATTTTTAAAAAAATAGTTTCTTAGTTTCATTTTCTTTACATAGTCTATAGAATTATTTTTCAAACATTGCACTCTAATACTGACTGTTGCACCTCATATTAGGTATTGTCTTGACCTAAGGATATTAGCATTACATTAGGTTACATGCATAAGTGAAAAAAAAATTTAAAAAACTATAAGTAGGAAGAGGTTTTTCGTAATTGAAAATCACCAATAAGGCTTTAAATAAATGATTGAAAACCAAAAATGTCTTGTGATACCAAAACTCGTAAACTATTCCAACAGACTTCTTCAAAGTCAAATGTTGTAACCACGAGTGTTATAAATAACAAAATCTTTTAGAATAAGAAATAGTTGGGTCCAAGTCTACCCCCAAGTGGTCTCCTTGAATCACCTAGCTTTCATCACTTGAAACATGAAATAAAGGGAAAGAGGCGAGCTAAAGCTYAGTAAGTAAACCCCATGCATTTATGCCAACGATATCAATAGCTTATCATACATTTGAAAAATATATCCTGTTTTTCCTTCGATTTTTAAACAATTTGCTTTCCTTGACTGATATGAATTCATGGTGTATCGTCGAACCACTAGGCTCTTGAATGGGTAGTTATTGTTTTGAAACAGGCCATAACTCCTACCAATAGTCATGCAGAGCGGTTTCCATTACATTTCCATTTGCTTTCACCTTGCAAAATGGTCCACTTTACCACTTCATTACTACCCTCGAAAAGGGATAGGTTGGGCGTGCCAGTTCCCCACGCCCCATTTCCCTCTTATATCCTTCATGGCTTAGGCATACAACTTTTACTTTCATAAAATTGTGGATATAAGTTATTCCAAATTTATTTTTACATTACCCTGAAACATTTGCCTTACATTATTATAAACATCGAACATGTTGTMATTTTATGCAAACAATGTTCATGAATGTACATTGTAGCATAAAGTAGTGAATATGTCATTTTTAACTTAAACATATCGAAATTCACTCAAACGTAACACATATAAAACTTCATATACAAATAACTCAATCATAATAATCTTACACATTCATACACAGTAGTTATAAACCACAATAAATGAAAACATGGAAATTCACTAACCTGGAAACTATGATTAAGCTTGGTTTGAGGTTAACAACCGAGTTTCCTTGCTATCCTTTGAGATTAATGTGCCAATTTCTTAACCCAAAATAAGGAAACTATACTTAAATGTACTGCTAGGTGATTACCATTAAAGACACCTTTCTAAGACTTCTCACTTACCATTTTCTATCTCCACAAAGTCTAGAAAACATGTATAACAATTAGCCAKGTTTGAAGTTTAAAGAAAACCTTGAAAAGGTTTTCTTTCAAAACTGGGGGTCACAGATGGTAACCACGGTCAGAATGTTCCGTCCTTATCATTGTCTTTGGCCAAATGCTAGCCATGGACTGATGATCCATCCTTAGCTTAACGCATATAGATGATATGTTTCCTCTGTGCATATGTCCATGCATGTTCAGAGGGCACTTAAATTAACACGAATGGACCCAAGGACGGTCTCTTTCRTCCATGTAAGCACGTAAATCCAAAAATCATGAATTCAAAGGCAAATTCAACAGTAACTTGTTGAATCTAWATTCACACTTGAATAGCCTATGTTCATTTCACCCCATATCATTCATCATACACACACATATACATACAATATATGTATACATCAATTAAATATATATCATCCTTGGAAGAACGCCTTTCCTCTAACCATAATTAGCAAAATCGCCATAGAAAACAAGGTTCTAACCTAGAAGTTATCAATTAACACTAAGGAATGCATTAACTAACATTGAATCACTATAAGCCTTACCTTTTTGCCACAATGATACATTTTCCAAATATTCTCAAGATTGTCCAAGGTGAGCGATTTCTCCTTCCAAGCTTCTCTTCTCTTCTCCTTAGTTTCGTAAAATGGGGTATAGGGTTTGCGTGAGCATTTCTAAAATAAGACTAATTTTAGGCGAGTTGGAGGGTTATTCATGGGTTGTGGGTCAAGTTAAACCCATTATCGACCTGTTTCCCAACTTAAACTATTTGGGCCATTTTAGTATAACTAGTCTAACCCAATTAAYTAAATATAAATGGATTCCATAATATTTCAAATTTAATCAATTAAAGGACAATTTAAATGCCTAAGAGGCGGGCGAATTAGGACTAAACAATAATTTTTATCCTTAATCCAAATTAGGTTAAGCAATCCAATCCCAAAATATCAATAGTAAAAATGATGAGCAATAAATGTGATTAGCTATGACAATGATCAATAAAGGCAATATGATAATAAACGAGTTTCAACAAGCTAGATACTCTAACTAAGCCTTAGCTTGAGAATTCACTATTCAAGATGATTCAATTGATGCAATAAGAGTAGTATGAATGTGAATCACATGCAAGAAGAATATGCAATATGAAGTAAAAAGATAACAAGAGGCAAGACACACGATTTATAGTGATTCAAGAAGTCTACATCCACTACTTAGGATTCCCCCAAGGATTTCAACCTTTCACTATAATTATGTAAGTTCAAAAAGATTACACAATACCAATTGGCATCGCACATCCCAACTAATATCAACACTTAGAGAGGATCCCCCGACCTAGGGTTTTACCACAACAAATCTCTTAACAATGCTAAAAGATGATAAGCCAAACAATAACTCACCTAAGTTGGATGAGTCTTACAATGATAGCTCGAAATTTATTCCCTTGTAGGATAGATGTTACAACTTGAAGCCCTAATGAGTCCTTTAAGATAACTTGAATAAGTGAAATAAAGCTCAAGGTATGAAACTAGTGAAGATCAAAGCTTTTGCTCAGTAATTGATAGCTTAGTTTCATAGTTTTTTAAAGCTTCTAAAAATAGCATACATAGTGTAAAAATGAGTGTTTATTGAAAGAGTTGTTGAACTAGCCATTAAACACATTCTTTTTGAAATCCCGATTGCATGGATGYACCATAGCATGTTTAGAACCATCCATGGTACCATCCTTGAGRTTTTGCAACCTTCTGGACAGTCACAGACGTAGGGAACGAATGATACCTACCGCCTATGGCTTAGGGTTGGCTAAGTACAGTACACACCATCTATAGCATGTGTCTTAGGCCATTAAAGTGATAAATATGAGCTCAAAATGGAACACAATGCAATGGTATAAATGGCTTGTCTTTTTCAAAATTTGTTTGTAATGTCAAATAGATTTGTAAAGAGTTCTAAAAGCGTTTGTCAAATAGATTTGTAAAGAATTTTGAAAATGTTTTTAAGAGTTTAATAACCTTAAAACAATTATTCAAAGGGATTAGTCAGAATAATGACAGAAATACTAAACCTTAGCTRTGTAGTGACTAATCTAATGTCCTTCAACTCTTTAAAAGTTGTCGAACCTTCAATCAACGTATGACTTGAGATATTTAGTTCTTCCTTGTGATGCAAGTGATATGAAGTCCAATGTTGTTGTTGAACTTTCTAAATATAAGATTAACTCGCAAAGATCACTAATGACTCAATGTTTTGTTATTGTCAAAATACAAGTCGATTGTAATTAGGCACTCAATCCTAACAATCTTCCCCTTTTTGATGATGACAAAACATTGAGTTAGCAAAAGAGTATCAAGATAAAATATAAGTCAAGGTAAGGTAATGAAGGGTATAAAGGACTAGGAAATAAGGAATGAAAAATAGCAAAAAAGTATCAAGATAAAATATAAGTCAAGGTAAGGTAATGAAGGGTATAAAGGACWAGGAAATAAGGAATGAAAAACTCCCCTTTAGTATAACTCCCTCGTACTAAAAGAATCCAATATTTCTTGTGATCTATTGCACATGATGTCATCAGCTAGATGCAAGTTAAACCCAATATCAAATATTATGAACAAGTGGCAATAGGCATATAGCATTAAGCTTCTTTTCTCCTTTTTGTAATCATCAAATAAATCTTGGGAAAGGGCACTCAACCCTTGCAATTTGGCGACAAGGAGAGCCTCAAGTAAAGGTCATCATTTAAATATTCCAAAAATAAGAAAGTTAATAAATCAAGACATAACATAATATCATAGATTTATATTCCATAATAAAAAATCCATAAAGTAGAAATCAAAGAACATAGAAATCCATAAATAAAAGCAATCTAATAAAAGTAGAAAACAAAGAAAAGCATCCTACTCATCATCATCTCATGGAGGACAGCTTGAGGAGGCTTGGTCTTGAATGCATAAAGTTGTGCTTGCAACTCTAGGAGTTGTGTACCAAAGTCATCCAACCTACTATTGATTGATTACACGGATGATCTTATCTCGGTGAGGTGTTAATGGAGCAAGTTGAGGGATGTACTAATGTGCTTCAATGAATTTTCATCATTCTCATATTTACTTTATGTGTCTTGGCCTTGAGTAGCATCATCTTGTAAAGAAGGTCCTTCTTGAGCATTTTTCTCATTATCTTCATCTAGGCCATCACTCYGGTTCTTCAACAARATCTAGAAGAACTCCTATCTTCTTGAGGTTTGAACATTGAAGGACTTCAATAGAAGGGGATGAAGGGATGATGTCTCAAGATATGTTAAAATATATAAAGATACGTGATAAAATGTGCAAATAAGGAAGATTTCTACAACCTCTATCCTTAGCTTATTTCATCTTCCAGCATACCTGAGGTTGATTTGAGTGTCTATCGCAAGATTATAAGCAATGAATATGCTAATATAGGTAAGTTGATTCCTTTGACCTTGGGATGTGAGAATGCAATTCTTAACAATCATGTAAAGGACTCTATGAGGATTGGAAAATTGACTAGCTAAARCCCCTTGGGAATTGCTAATCATTCTACTTCCTAGAAAATTTTCACAAAACCTCCTTAAATCAAAATCATTTTCAAGCCAAGCAATATGACATGATCTAAAACATGCACTTCTATTGAGAATATTTAGAATGGCATTGATGATATTTGGAGTGATTTGCATGTCTCTACCATTTGCCCTAGTGGTCAAACAAGCATAAGTAATATTGAAGGACGCGTTCGCATAGAATTGACAAATCAAAGAGGGATAAATTGTTGTTTGCAATATAAGAATGTCCATCCAACATTGATCCCTAAACCTATCAATCATGGATTCAAAGCCTCTAAAATCTTCAAGAATAATATTTTTCCTACGAGTAATGATTCTAGGTTTACCTATGATTATGGTGTAAAGTGTTCTTGCTGCCTCATTGATGAAGATAGGATCTCTTTCCTCTTTATTGGCTTGACAGCTTAACCTCTACCTTGGTCTCTTCCTGTTCCTCTTCCTCTAGTATTAGGTGCTCTTTCACCTCTTGAGGGAGTCTGTCTTTGCCATTGAGAGTTTGATGATGTGGGGATTGAATAGAAAGAGTGTGAATGATGAAGATTGGTGAAAGGTTGAAGTATTAGGAGAAGGGTTTTGAGTTTGAGAGAATTTTATGAGTTACATAGGAGAAAAGTGAATTTGGGGCGGATGAAATAGGTTTTTAAGGTAAAATACGTGGCTCAAATCGTGCCTTATAGACGCATAATGCATCCGTGTCTTATTGTCTGCGTAGCATCTGTGTTGCTATTACCTGCACATGGACAGTACCTACAGATGACACTTAGCGTCTGTGAGTCTCCTATTCTACGCTTATGTGACACTTTCCTTTGAAAAATGAGGTCTTTTCTACCACTGTCAATTTGCAAACCATATTCCTACATACTGTATCACATAGTGGAAATTAATTTCATCATTTAAGGAACATTAAATAGAGATAAACAGTTAAGCAATCAAGGTTTAATGTTGAAATTGAGTAGTTCCCAACAAATGTTTAAGATAGCAAAATCTCTCCTTAACTAATGGTTTGGTAAAGATATTGACATTTTGATCATTTGTGATTATAAATTCTAAGTAAATATCTCCATTTGCCATATGATCTCTAAGAAAATTATGTTTGATCTCAATATATTTGGTTCTATTGTGTTGGATAGGATTTTTGGTGAGGTTGATAGCACTACACAAAGAATAGTTATATCTTTGAACTTTAGACCAAAGTTAAGAAAGGCAGTTGCATCCAAAGAATTTGGGCACAACAACTACTTGCTGCTAATGTATTCGACTGTCTCCATTGAAAGAGAAACACAATCTTGTTTCTTACTATACCATGAAAAMAGTGAGTGTCATAGGAAATGACATATGCCACTAGTACTTTACGTTCAACTTTACATCCGGTAGAGTCTACATCAGTGTATCCTACCAATTCTAAAGTCTAGGTTCTAGGATACCATAACCCAAAATCACAAGTGCCATTCAAATATCTACGAATACATTTAAAGGCACACAGATGAGATTCTTTCGGATAAGTTTGAAATTGAGCACACAAACATATGGAAAACATAATATCAGATCTACTAACCATCAAATATAGTAAACTACCAATCATGCTTCTATAAAGAGATTCATTTACAGATTTACCCTTTTAATCTTTATCAAATTTCAAAATGGTGTTACAAGGAATATCTCTTCCTTTAATATCTAGCATACCAAATCTCTTAACCAATTCTTTAACATACTTGGATTGATTAATAAAGATGCCTTCATTAGTTTATTTGATTTGCAAGCCCAAAAGGAAGTTAAGTTTACCCATCATGCTCATCTCAAATTCATTTTGCATTCTTTTGTAGCACCAAAGATAATGTCATCCACATAGATTTGCACAAGTAGMATATCATTATTGTAATTTATTTTGATAAACAAGGTAGGTTCTACTTTTTTTCCTCTAGAGAAGCCCTTTGTAATAGAAATCCACTAAGTCTCTCATACCAAGCCCTAGGGGCTTGTTTCAAACCATATAAAGCTTTGGTCAATTTAAACACATGGTTTCAAAATTTTTCATGAATAAAAACTAGGGGTTCTTCCGTATAAACTTCTTCCTTAATAAAGCCATTCAAGAAAGCACTTTTAACATCAATCTGAAACAATTTAAACTTCTTGTAAGAAGCAAAAGCTAATAGCATGCAAATAGATTCAAGTGTAGCTACGGGAGCATAAGTCTCATCAAAGTCTATTCCTTCTTCTTGATTAAATCCCTTAGCAACAAGACTAGCCTTATTTCTAATAATGACACCATTCTCATCACGTTTATTTCTAAACACGTATTCCCTTCCTATAATATTATGATCACGAGGTCTTTGAGCTATTTTCCACACTTTATTCCTTTCAAATTGGTTTAGTTCTTCTTATGTAGCAACAATCCAAAAGTAATCATATAAGGCATCATTAATAGTGCTAGATTCAATTTGAGAAAGTAAAGCAAAATTGTCTATAAAGAATCTTTTGGTTCTAACACCTTGAGATAGCTCACCAATAATATAATCCTTAGGGTGATTAGACACATACCTCCTTTCTTTAGGAAAAAATTTCTCTTCATTTTCATCCTTCTCCCCATCCTCATTGTTATTCTCTATAGTTGGAGTTGTGAAATTTGCTCTTGAGGATTTTTATACAACCATTGATCTTGATATCATTCATAGATATCCATAGAAGTTCCTACATCATCTTCTTCATCTTTTTTCTTTTCAAAAAATGTTAGATTCATTAAATACAACAAGAATAGATTTTTCAACAAAAATTGTTCTTCTRTTATAAATTCTATATGCCCTTTCGTTTGAAGAATAACCAAGAAATATACCTTCATTCAACTTTTTGTCAAATTTGCCAAGATTATCTCTATCATTCAACACAAAACACTTGCAACCAAAAATCTTAAAATAAGATATAGAGGGGATTCTACCAAATATCAATTTATAAGGAGTCTTTCTATGAATAGGTCTAAGGAAAACACAATTCATAACATAGAAAGCGGTACTTATGGCTTCAGCCTAAAAATACTTTGGCAAAATATTTCAAAAAGCATAGATCTAGTCATTTCTTGTAATGTACGATTTTCCCATTCAACTACACCATTTTCGTTGAGGAGTTTTAGCAAACTTCTAATAGTTATCAATTTGCAATCAATGGAGTTTTGCAATTTCTAAAAAGATTTTTGAATTCCATGAAGGCCTTATAAGGCCTCATCTTTTTGTACAAGTTGATATAATCTCATATAATATTATGTTTATTATTTACTTAAGCCATTTCTTGACGAGTTATCTATATGATTTACCATGTATTCCGCTAATTTTGGTTTGAAATGATTACTTGCAGGTTTTTCATCTTAAATACAAGAAAATGGGCAAAATTTGATTGTAGAAGGGCTTAAAGAGGTCAAATAACAAATTCAGAGGAGTGTGGGGTCAAAATGCAATTTCCAGAAGCTGAAATTGACCAAGTGTGGAATAAAACTCATCAAGCACTAGTTTGGACTTGAACCAACACTAGTTCAGTGTCATTTTCTTGCTCTTGGTCCACATCAAGCACCGATCAAGTCCCTTTTARGGTTTTTTATGTTCTCCTACTTATGGCCAATATTGGAGACTTTCGATGGCTTGAAACACTATTTTTTCATAGTTTCAGAGTAGCTTTCTTGAGAGGAACCTGAAGGAAACTATTGTAAAGCTTGAAGACTTGTATTCAACCAAGATTGCTTAAGGATTTGTTCATCAAATTGGTTTTGTCTTCTCTAATCTTTGCTTGTAACATGTTTATCATACTTTCTATGATGGATTCATGAGTTTCTTAGGCTAAACTTTTTGTATTGGTTAGGGTTATTTGAGAAGATGATTTCTTTGTAATGATTTAAACTCTATTGTGCTTTTCTTGTTGATTCCTAATCTAGTTGAGTTGTTTATTATAATTGTGGCTTTCTTAATGCTTTTTGTAGATTAGCTATCTACAAATCGGTTTCATAATCAATTAAGAAGGATCGAGAGATAAACTAATTGATTATGACTTAGGTGATGATGACCATTAGTATTAAAYCGACTAAGGATAAAATTAATTTTTTTGGGTGGTTTCCAATAGTAATTAACTGTGGTTACGGAATCGTGGAATTTTTTAGATCATTAATGAAATTTTGATTAAATCTAATTCACATAAGGATATGACTTTAGTTAATTGGCATTTAGGGTTTTATGCTAAGGGATTGGGTAAAACCTAAATGAAGAAATTACACCATTAGCACTTAGATTATATTTGAAAATAGGGCAGTTAAGGTGCGATTAATTTAGCTCATTATAAGAATGATTCGGGTCAATATTCTAACCAACCTCTTTTATTACCTTAGATCTTTTTAGATTTAGGCAATTGAATTTCATAATTGGACCTTTTAGATTACTGATTTATTTTAGTTATTAGTCTAATTCAATTACATTTGATATGTTTAAATTAGAAAAATTTGGTAATTTTGGTATTTGATTAGAAATTCTTGTGGAATCGACCTTGACTCATTTGCTATACAATTTTTGACACTTGTATACTTGCTAGGATTAGAATGCATCAAGTTTGTGAGTACCAACAAGAAATGAAACCCATGTAAAGCTAGAGAAATCATCAACAATAACAAATGCATATTTCCTCCTAGACTAGTGGTCCTCATAGGTTCAAATAAATCCATGTGAGTGTTCTAGTGTTTTAGAAGTGGAAACCATTTTCTTAGGTTTGAAAGAGTTTTGATTTGTCTTTCATATTAACATGCATCAGATAAATGACTTTTTTCAAATTTAGTTTGGGAAACCTCTCACGAAATCATGCTTGGATAAATCGTTTAAGAGGTCCATACTCACATGTCCTAGTCTCCTATGCCATAGATAACCATCATCTTCATTCACAATAAGAAATTACACATTTTGGCAAACAGATCATCAAAGTACATCAAATAAACATTTCCTACTCTTATAGCAAAAAAGATAACATCATTACTTAATTTATCAAAGATAGAGCACATGTCTTTTTCAAATTTGATATAGCAACCATTATCACAAATTTGACTAATGCTAAGCAATTTGCTTTAAACCATCAATAAGAAGAACTTGTTCAATAAGGTGCATGGTGTTTTACCAATATTTCCTATTCCAAGTATCCTTCCTTTTTTCTTATCACGAAAGGTAACCATCCTTCATTCAAGGGTTGTAAATCCATGATAAGTGAAGCATCTCCCATCATGTGAGCATCCCCCATCAAGGAACCATTTAGTTCCTTTGAGGTTTGTCTTCTTGCAAACCTAAAAGAAAGATTGAGATAAGGTCTTTGGTACCCACAAAGATTTGGATCCTTTGGTGTTTGAAATATTTCCCTTAACTCTCCAAATGGATTTTTCTCTATTTTCAATCTTTCTTTTCACAAAGAATTTGTGACTCTATGTCTACTTTTTACACAATAGGTACAACACACATAGACATATAAGATGTTGAAGCTCTCACAAAGAAGTTTGGTGTATGCTTGTAAGTGTGTGTGTAACCTATGCCATTTCTATCATATGGATAACGTTGAGCACCAAGTAATTTGTTCAAGTTGTTTTGACCATTTATAAACTTTAATATACATGCATTTAGTTCATTCACCTTCTTTTTTAAATTCCCAAGTTCAACAAGAATAGTATCTAAGCTTTTGATTTTCTCATGCAATCCCTTGTTTTCCAAAGATAATTCATGACATTCTTGGGCCCGCCTAACAAAGAGCAGCCCAAATTATCGATGGGATGTCAAAACCTCAAGGTYTGAAAAAAGTGAAACACTYATTTGTTGATAAAAATGGGGGAGGAGAAAAGTCCTAATTGAAAGATCTCTTGAACTGAGTTATAGTAGACAAGAACTTGTCCATCCTGGGTCTAAGAAAAATTAAAGAAGGTGACGATAGTTTCATCACTGCTTGAAGCCATGATTGTAACAAAAAATGAAAATTGATTAATGGCAGAATAAGGCCTGGTAGATGTAAAACCCTAACTTTTTCCTGCCAATACTCATTAATATRGAATATCCTAGAGTGCAATTACGTCATAAGCTAAGACAATGAAAATTAGAGAATTTTGGAATTGGAACATTTATTGATTATTTATTTAGTTAATATTTACTAGTTACTTTAAATAATCGAATCGAGGTTTTGTTCGTTTGTTAGAAGGAACCAAATATTAATGTTCTTATTAGTAGAAAATCAACCATTGTTTTGTTTAAAATAAATCAAATGAAGTTCCTTGTAGGACTTTGTAAAATTTACTATAAAAGTAAGTGTAGAATCTTAAAAATGAAAAGTGATTCAAAGTTCCTTGTAGTTTCATTTTCTATCACCCATTTTGGCATGCATAATATTTTCTGAGTGTACTTTAGATTTAATGGACCAAATCTTTTCCAGAATGACTCATGTCAAAGTTTGGGGACCCAAGTGCCTGCTGCACCCGTAGCTTTCTTCCTACCTCTCCTTTTCTCCATCTCACCGCCTCACCCATTTTCCTCTCTACTTCATCATCTTCAGCCATGGTCTCTCTCTCTCTCTCTCTCTCGTTCTCTATTTTTTTGTTAGTTTTTTGGCTTACTTATTTCTTCTCTTTGTAAGAATGTACTTTGTCCCTCTCTTTGCAATCTAAAAATTACATACATAATTTTTTTTGTTTTGCAAGATTGAGGTGGGTTTTTAGTTCTTGGAAATTTGATAGATGGGTTTCATTTTTGTGGTGGTTCGGATTGATTCTGATGATGAATTTTCTGATTTTGCTTGAGTTGGGTTTCCTATTGTGATATMTAGTTGAATCAAGAATTGAGAAAATAAGTACACAATAGAAATAGATTACCCGTGCTTAGATATTGTTTGTTATCTATGTTTCTCCTAGCTTCGATCTCATGGTTTCACGCTTCGCTTCGAAGAATTTGGAATAGAACAGTATCAAATGCCTCAAAAGCTAAGCCTATCTAAAAATGGGCCAAAAAATTCTCTAAAAGCCTATTAGAACCAAGACTTCCCATCTTGCAGATGTGCCATTTGCATGTGCTCAAACACAAACACACAGAGATCATGGAATCCAATTATTAAATAAATTTGTTTTGCAATTAGAAGTTTTACAAACAAAGAGACTTAAATGCATATTTCTTTGTTCAACTGTATAGTGCAGTTTTCATGAAAAATTGCGCRAACCTTCAATCTCCTTGATTTGTTACACGAATGAGCTCCTTGGCCATTTGGTTTAGCCATACTGTCTATGAGGTTTGCACTATCAGCTTTTATGTTTACTAGGTATTGGTTGTTGCTAAACAAGCTCAGGGAGAACATTGATTCGAATAAAAACCTTGAACTTTTCCTGCTATAAACTACTTCGCTAAGCCTTATATATTTTTAGACTTAGCATTAGAAGTAGTTAATAAGAGTGGGCATGATTACAGTCATATTGTGGTGATGCAGAGAGTTTCTAAATTATGAGCAAGTCTTTAGGAATCTAAAATATGATTATATACATACAACTATATTATGGAGGTCCTAGACTAATGAGTGCAGAATATCAGATTGAATTATTTACATTACAATATATTTATTATATTATTATATTTAAGACAAAATATAGGAATAAATTGACCTTTACATTGTTACAAATCAGAAACCCTAATATATACYCGTTTTATTAACTGAACAAGTTCCTAGAGACCCTAAATTCAGCTTCACTAAAACTTTCAGGATAACAATTAAAGAATAATTTACTTTCATAAAATTATTGTAACTTCATTATTAGACGTAGACTAAGACAATTTCTTAAAATCTGATTATAGGCCACGATAATGGAGAAAAATTAAAGCTTCAGGATACAAATCAAGGATACTCAAGTGAGTTCCTCTATTTTTATCAAACTCTAAAATACATGAGACTTTTTATATCATATTATAGAGAAATGTTTTCAAGTCATTTCAAATGTTTCAATTAATAATATTCTTCAACTTTTTGAAGAACTATTGTACATGTTATTTTGGAAGACTTTCACATATCATATATATTTTATATCACTATGACATAACAAATTCATGATTTATCGTACACCATGTTGACTCAATTGACATGAAAAACTGTAATTTAGATATTTTGAATGATTGTATTTATAATTAACATGAATTTAATCATGAATTTCATGAGTTTATCTATTTTATTTGTGCATCAAACTTGTTACTGATAATTGGAATGTGGATATATTGTATTGAATGAGTACTCAATCGGTGACTCCAAGTACTAATCTAGTGGACAAAGTACTATGCTTGGCTGGTCCCCAACGAGAGGACCTCTTCAGCAGCTTGGATGATATGCTTTGGAAGTTGTCAAATGGCCAAAACCTGTGGACCACATCTATGATGGGCTGGATTCGTTCGGGCAGACGGTTGTGCCATATTGTACCCACAATTAATATTAGACGCTCGTATCCTTGGTTAGAAGGTTTAAGCTAGGGATAACTGACTCCTATAGTCACGGCTAGCTGGCTGATTTGTTATTGTTCATGGGGTTTGGTTGTAAATCACATGCGTACATAGAGAGATAAGGCGGATATATCTTGACCCCCTAGAGTAAACCTCTTACTTTTAAGGTTTGATTCTCTTGACTTATACTTGGCATGAAATGTTTTCTTCAACTTCGCATGTTTATTCTGAACTAGAAATGAATGTTTCTGAACTATTTCTTCAAAAATATTGATTTTCAAACAATAGTTTGATATTTTCTTAATTAACTACAGCACCATTTTAAAATCGTACACTATCACATACTCATGGGACTCACTGATTCTAACTCAYTAAATTTTAATATGTTTTAGTGACAAGTATGGACGCTTAGTGAAATCAGGCAATTTCATTTTTAGAAGTGTCGTATCATATATAAGTTTCATAAAGCCTTGAGATATCTAATCATTTGTAATGGTTAGAATATTTGTATTGTCAGCTAAGAGTGGTACTCTTATATGTGTTGGTAGATTCTACAGTGAAGTTTAGTTTTTTAAGATTTTGCAATTAATGAGATGTTCGTTATAACTATAGATTTAGTTGCTTTAAATGTTCAACTATATTGACTGCTGAGAAGTTGGTGATGCCCATACAGCCCCAGTGGAACCTAAGGGAGGGTAGGTCGTCACAAAAGAGAAGTTTTTAGAAGCAAATGAGGAAGAGGAAAGAAAAATCGAAGGAACAAAAGCTCGATTTGTACAAATCATCATTGCTAAGGTTTGAAAAGATTAGATAATTGTAAAGACTTATCAGTAGATCGTTGCAGAGAGCATTAAATGTAGTGTTARAAGGTCAAGAGGTATCAATCTTCATCTCATCCAGTAAGATGAGGATTTTGGGGCAATGTCTTAACACCGTAAGGTAGCCAAGTAAAACAACTAAACAAAAAGAAGGCCAAGCAGCCAACTGAACAAAGAAGGCTATTAGCCGTTGACGACCTATCAACCAGGGAGTAATTGGCTATAATCAGGAGGACAGC
This sequence comes from Rhazya stricta, assembly GCA_001752375.1. Lineage (NCBI taxonomy): Eukaryota > Viridiplantae > Streptophyta > Magnoliopsida > Gentianales > Apocynaceae > Rhazya > Rhazya stricta. The sequence continues at coordinate 13,438,660 of MEJB01000017.1, forward strand.
TGATCAACATACACTGAGTAGCAATAACCTACTAATATACCCGCTCATTGACATTGAAGAAGTCAACAGAGAATAGTCAATTGACTAAGTAGAAGACAAGAGATTGAACCACCCAACTRAGGTTCCCAGCCACGACCTACTAGCAAATCGGGAAATCAAGACGTGGGCCGATAGCAGGGGATGTAAACCAGAATGGGGGAAATGGCTTCAGATTACTTTGCATGTTAGCAAGAAGACCTACCTCGACTAAGTATAAAGGTAGGTTTATGTTACTTTACAACCTTCCTACATAATTCAATATTGTTTACAGCTTCTCATTTTTATAGCTACCCTTAGCTAATTCAATATTATTTTCCTTAGCTGGTTTTATGTTGCTTTCATTAGCTATCTTTTACAACATCACCTTTACATGTTTTATCTAATTTACTAGTTAATTTACGACTTTATTTGCAAATTTTACATGTTGTATTCATGAATCTAGTACTACCTAGATAGCCCCYTTTTGCTTAAAACTTGCTTTACTTGCATATCTCCTATCCCCTTGTTATTATCCAACCGAATCTCTTTAGCTCTTTCCGTATTTTGGTCTCAATTGCTCTTGATTTGTTTAGCTAACTTGTATATACACTTCGTTGAGGGCTTTCTTTAGTTAACTCAAGAACGCACCTTTAATAAAAGAGATTGCTATGAATTTGACAAGCTAACCAATGGCTAGCTAGTTAGAACACATGCCTCATTATGTTGAAAACCAAAACCACCATGATCGGATCAACTGATAGCCAGATCAGCAAACCTACATATTCCTATATCGAACATACCTGACAAGTGCTAGCAACCTCGAGCTAGTTGACATTGTTTAGGCACTTATGATCACCAACATAATTGGCACACCTTGTGGGACCTAGTAAGTGTGTATATGTGCTCTGATCATCAAATCATGGCTAGAGACCAAATAGTCCTCTTYGAACATAGGATACTTAGACAGTGGCATGCTAGAGTTCGATTTAGTGAATGCGATTCAGAAAACATTGGAAGAAAAAAATAATCCACAARGAAGGTTTTCAAACAACAAGACCCTAACACATCGACAAGTTCTTTAGAGACCTAGYCGATACCAACTTCCTTCACTGCCATCTGACATAGAATGGATAAATGCATGGGTGAACTAATGCAAAATATTGTTCAACATTTTGCTACTATTTTTATGCCCATGTTGCAAAACAATATTTAGGCGTTAGAACAATGGAGGTATACCAAATCTTCAGCACCTGCTCAGACRATCTCTCCACCAGCRCAGACTATTTTTCCTCCCATGGGAAGTCATGGAGCCATGCAATCTTGTTCTATGCCTACGTCCAATTACATTGGCTAAGAGAGATTCACCCTAACTTCGGGGGCAACCACAGCTTGGAGCGCAATTTTAGGGGACGATTGCCCGGTGGAGCTATCAATTTCTAGGATACTCAAAATGCTTATCGACAAAAATTCCCCACGTATCCATATTCACCAAGGATGCACTACCCTTAGCTATATACTGGAGGGCAGGATTTTTGTATCAATATCCACTATATCAAGGTCTTGGTGATACAACCAATCACTACTCAGTCTGGGGAGCTAAAGCAATACTGAGTTAGCAAAACTACAGCTTTTCTTTTTATATTTAACTGGTGTTGCATTTTCTTGGTATGCAAATTTGCCACCAAACATCGTGCATAGCTGAGCAGAAATGGAACATTTATTCCATGAAAGGTTTATCAGTCATTACCTGAAGTTTCTATATCTAATTTATTCGCTATCAAGAAAATACCAAATGAAGATGTTTTAGACTTTCTGGAAAGTTTAGATGGCAAAAAGGTAAATATCCCATATTGCTCCCCGAACCAGTGCATGCTAAAATTGCCATACGCCAAATATACCCTCAACTCAAAGAATAGCTCATCCTTCAACAATTCTTAAATCTATCTAGGTTTTTATCTCATAAARATTCATACTGAGGAGCTTATCAAAGAAATAGAGTAGCTGAGGGCTTTGGAATTTGCTAAAGGTCAAGCAATGATCTTAGTCATTGACGATATGGCTGATTTAGATGATGAGCAATCATGAGATGTTATGGCAGCTGAAATTGTCAAGGGAAKAGCATACACATATCCAATTCTCAAACTAATTCAAAGAAAAGAAGAAGCTATGCCTAGTGATCAGTCCAACTATTCTTTTGACATATCCGAAGTCCACCAGATTTTTGGCCAGCTGCTGAAAAACAAACAAATTAAACTTTTGGCCGGTTAGCTCAAGGTCCAAATGTACTATAAATGGCACAATACTTATAGTCATGGCTTAATTATTATGTGGTATTTCACAACATTTTCCAGAAAAGGCATTCAAGCAGTCCATTTTTAGTTGCCTATAGAAAGACCCAGGAATCCATGATAGACGTAGATCATTCCCCTCTATAGAACTAACACGGAATCAGCTATCGAAATGTCTCAACCTAAACTCCAATGGTGAATCAAGAGGTTTGGGATCATGGGCYGATTGGTAAATCCCATTTGACAGAAAATGATTCCCTAATCCAAGGTATTTAAAAAAGCTAAAACTCCAGTCTAATCAATCCARGTGCATCAGAAGCCAATCAAGCGGTACAGCGGGAAAAGATGGTAGAATCYAGATACACATTTCATAGAATAGATGGAAGGCCCTTTGTTTTCCAAAGATTGATATATCCAGAAGAAACGAGTATAGCTAGACTCCAATTGGAGAAGGAGACAATGACAATGAGATCCCAGCCGATCAAGTTGAGTTAGCCCCAGTTCTACCAACTGAGCAAATCATAGGGAAAAAGAGACTTGTCATAGATTATAAGCCTTTAAKTCAATTTTTGCTGGATGATAAATTTCCTTTGCTCAATATACAAAATTGATTTTTTATACATTTACAAGGGGCAAAATATTTTTCAAAATTTGATTTAAAAGTAGGTCTTTGGCAATTAGGAATTGTTCCTGAAGAACGTTACAAATTAGCTTTTTGTAGTCCTAATGTTCAATATCAATGGACTGTCATGCGATTCGGTTTAAAGATTGCTCCATCTGTTTTTTAAAAAACGATAACAAAAATCTTTGAGCCAATTTTATCTACTGCTTTGGTGTATATTTATGATATCTTTCTCTTCAGTAARGATGAGCTAAATCATGAGAAACTCTTAACCCGTTTCTTTGATACTTGGTATTATCAACTACATAAAGACTTTCYTACCAAAAGACTCACCATACAAGTCAGCTATCCAAACTTTTAAAGAAAAATCTGCCCTCTTAGGGCACAGCCCAAACCAAAGCCGTCAAAGCCTTGAAGGAAATGTACAAGTAGCTAATGCCTCTCAGAATACCAACCATAGGTCTTTGGATCTTACAGATAGATGCAATTGATGAACATTGGGGTGCCATCTTACTTAAGGAAATCAATGAAGAAAAATAYTATTGTGGACATGCTAGTGGTCAGTTCAAAGATCCTGAGAAACATTATCACACTACAATCAAGGAGATCTTGGCCGTCAAAAATGGTATTAAACTCTTTGAGTTTTATTTGATAGGTCATGAATTCATTATTCACATGGATAATTCTTCATTTCTCAAAATTCCTGATTTCAAAAATAAAATAATACCTCAAGCCCAATAACTGAGATTAAAAGATTAGTTTTATAGATATTAGTTTAAAGTCCAACACATCTAGGAAAACACAAWATGCTTGCACACCCAAAGGCCTCTCTGTTATGCAAAAAAGAAAAACTTTTGTTTAGGCCAACTCGAGAGAAAAATCTTACACTTCCTAACATGATAGTTGAGCCGGTGTTCTCATCCAATACCTGTTATATTCATGATTAATCCTCCAAGTCATCATGATTTCATATTTTCTCAAGGATTACCTTAATATCCTTCTATCCCTCAGATAATTAAGCATGCAAAGACACATTTAAATTATTATTTACATGCTTATTATCTTGAACAAAAAGAAGCCTTCCTAAATCTCAATTTTAATTTTGAATATCCATGGTAGAATGTAATTAATGTCTTATCAGTTTTAACTTAAAAATGGTTATTATTATTTATGGTGTGTTTTTTTTATTCTATCACGCTATAAATATTAATACCCATGATTTGAGATCATATTTGACAGAGCCAAAGAAATCTGGAGATTATCTATGGAATTATTTGTTATGGTATGCTACTCCTACAGAATGGTTGGATAAAATTGCAGATTCTATATAGCTTCCATTCCTGTATCTCATTTTGAAGTGACCTTATCAATTGGTTGGTGAAAGACTTTCTCCTACCTTTTATGATTGGAGAGAGAGTTACAGACTTTTCAAAAATTATGGGCAATGCACACGAATTGAGATTTTGCCTATTGTCTTGGGATAATTCTAGTTCAACTGTATGTTGAAATTTTGTATATGATATGTGGTTGGATAGCTTAATGTCTTAGGAGCATTTAAAGACCAATTTCATCTAAATTGAGTTAGTAGAACCCAAAATATGATAACAAMATTAAGACCCTCACATTATCTACTACAAGCTTGGCCGGCTGACAAAACACCCAACTATTTTTTSTGCATTTTGAATTGGTTACTAGTTAGAATTTGGGACTATTTTTTCATAATTTGAATAACCAGAACCAGAGATTTGACCAAAACACGCCTACCTTGTCACTTTAGACTTCTCCTGCTACACTTTTCTAAATTGGGTGAATTCTGGTAATTAAGTACACATTCTTAGGTTTTGATTCTTAMATGGATATGTTCCTTAATGTCATAGGAACAGAATGGGATATTAAATTTTCCTTAATAAAACACCAGTTACTGATAAAACATCTTAGCTAGATAGTTTAGTCAGTAAGACATCGACCCTATTTTCGTAACCAAACTGCGATTTGTTTGTTGCTCGGATTTGAGAACAACCAGTGTGTATAATTAGTTTACTATCTTAGGTTTCATTTCGATCTAAGAGTGGCAAGGAGACTAGAACAAGGACTCRATTTATGACARTTTAATCGAAGATTGCCCATTCTGGGCAAACAACCTTGTAAACGACCTTACTGTATTCTTTTAGTGTAATAAGTTAGCTGGATTAATAATCAACTAATGATACTTTTCCTAAATGTTTTGGGACATCTTAATCCAGAGTTTTAGCTGATTAGATTCGCAAGCTCAGGTATGTCCCTYTGTCTTTTAAGTTCCTCAAAAGTGCATGTTTTTATTTAAGCGTACTCTAGATATGTTTTCAAAAAGTTCTTGTACGCTTGAATTTGAATCTCTCATTTTTAAATAAATCCTCAAAATGCATGAAATTTTGTTACTCAAATGAAAGGTTTTAAGCATCTCCAAATCATTGAGCTTTTGGCAAACGCATATAAAATGCTTTGTAAGAAATTAYTTTTTACTCTTTCTGATAAATGATTTTTCTATATTTTCGAATTACAAGTGTGCATTGATTGAATTAAAGCATCGATTTTGTCAAGTCATCTTGAATTCTAAAAATGCTATTAATTTGATATTGAGACTTGGACTTGCATCATCGGGTTCCATGCTTTTGTGACAGACACTCGTACCCGRGTTAGGAGGTTTGGCCAGGGCCGACCAATCCATGTACCTTAGCTAACAGGTACTTTTATGTTTCTATTGTGAGCAGTTGAAAGTTTCATGCACAATTTAGGTGTTAGGGCTGGTAATTTTGACCCAACCAAATCAGACAAGTAGCAATTGGGAATATTCTACCTTAAGTGTTACCCACTTTGTGATCAGTTTTCGAGCTTTCACGTGATTTGATTATTTATTGCTCTAATTTATGATATGCTTTGAGCACTAAATATTTTGCTTCCGCATTTTTGTGATTATTAGTTTTAATAAGTTTTGCATACTTGAATATATAGTAACTTGAACATGGCACACACCTCAGAACTCGCTGGGCATAGCTCACAATTTTTCTCATGTTTTAGTGAAAAGTGCAGAGTACTAGAGATACCATGAAATTTTGAGCTTAGGAGCATTCTGTGGGAATATATTTTTTGAAGCTCGGGATGTGCAAATTGTAACACCCCGAATTTTCCTTTACTAAATCCGTTGATTTTATGTAAAATGTGTGCCAGCTGGATTGGACATGTAATCGTTGGCTAATGGTTTGGCTTATAAGTCTATTTAATCGTTTTTTGTTCTCTCTCTACACATTTCGATCGGGTATCGATGACGTACCCGGTAGAAATAAACCTGGGCTAAAGTAAGGATGCGCCATTCTTTGGCCTTCGCCAATTTAAAGTAACGAAAATTGAAAGTATAAAATGAGTGTCCAATGGGATATTCTCCTCATGCGGAAACAACGACGGCCATGTGTTCAAGGGATATTTTTAAACTGTACGGGATGGAAACCTCACGCCAACTTGATAATGTGAGAAAATGCATTTAACTTCAAAGGTTAATTCAAATGCTGGAATAGAAGTTTGCTAAGTGACCTAGGTAAACCATGAGATGTCCTATCTGAATGTCTTTTTGACTTCTCACTTGCCGAGTACGTCTCACTACTCAAGTCATAGGAGTGATATTTTAGTAACTAGACTCTGCGTATGTCATTATACGTCATCTTGATTTAATCAAATTCGTGGCATGCTTAGGCGTTAGCGAAGAACGTCTTCTTCCGCCAATAAGTGTAAAGTAAAACTACCAGTTTCAGCTTAACTTTCGAACAGTCAACCGTAAGATTTCTAGGGCCCCTATTTATCTCTAATGGAGTTGATTGCAGAATGTAAGAGTACGTATATACCTTATAGCTGGCTCTCTAATGAAGTATCTTAGTAAATGCCAGCCAAACGATAGTCAACCTTCACATTCGGATCTACTAGCCATGCCTTCATGATCCTATTGGATCTTCTAGTATTGTACTTCGTAGAGCAAGCTAAGCTATATAAGTTGGTAAGTAACATGCTAATAGTGCTACCAAGTAGACAGTATTAATAACGTAGTAGTGCATAAGCCCATTCGTCAAACTGAAGACTTAAGCGCACATGTCAATCCCTTAACCGAAAAAAGAGCATAAGTGAAAACTAACTAGTTTAACTGTAAGATGATGATGGCTATACGGGAATCGTGCCGATGTATTGTATCTTGTAAGGTCTACCTCGCGCCTTAGAATCGATTCTCGGTCGCCCAGACATCGCTGACTAACGTTTTCTCCCGTTACCGAGTCTCAAATTTTAATGGAACAGACGCCTTGGGACTTACGGTCAACCGAGTCGCTTGTTCAGCCAGTGCCACCCCGTACGACCCCACGTGAGTGACCTGGCAGACCCGCATCGTGTCTCGCGGACCCTCGATGCGCAACGGGGATCCGTTGGCACGGACAACGCTACCATTCTACTCATCCCAAATACGTGACGACCATCGGGCGAGTGAGGTACGCTCAACACAGTTCCCCTGCTCCGGGGTACTAAACAGTCCATAGGTGCTGACCCCAATAGGACTGCCATCTCTGTTCATCTTGCTTCGTTATTGTTCTCATCGCAGTAGCGCGCTTGACTTAGACACGCCTAGGCCGCATCATTGTCCTGTCTTCCAGCTACTACAAGACGCTGAAATGCTGCTTGTTTCCTCTTCTTCTGCTGCTACTTCCTCATCGACACCTGTACAGGTGATCCTGTTCTGTAGCTTACGAAAGCATCGGGTTCGTAAATCACTTCTGCCGCTTTAACTACTTGAGACTTGTTCTCTCTTTGCAACTTTGTCTCCTTCGCTTTTCTGTACCCGCCTTGCTGCCCTAACTTGCGGCGGCGTACCCGTTCTAAGTGATAGTGACGGAACTAGGTTGGCAGCCGCTGTAGGCTAGAGCAAGGATTAGTGTCTAGCCAATGGCAGCATAACGTTTCTTCTTCTCTCTTATAGCAAGAAAAGGTCAGTCTCAGTAGCTCTGCTATACGCTAAGGTTAGGAAGTTCATAGCGCGACTGCTCCCTGCGACGTTTTACATTCTTGCTGATGCGCGTCACTAACCGCCACTTCTCTCGCATGTCCTGCACTGTCGAATGAGGAATCATTTCCCTTCCTTTAATTGCCAGAAATCGATCTTCAACCTTATGCATCGACGCCGCTTCTTGCTGCGCTCCGCTTATTCTTCTTAGTTGCGCTATAAATCCCATAAAGATGGAGAAAAAAAAAAAAAAAGAATATGAATATATAATTATATTAATTTTAATGATTATTTAATTATATTAATCATACTATGAGTAGAGTTAAACAAATAAAATAAAATAAATAATATAAATAAATAAAATAAATAATAAAAATTAACGTTAACGGGCAACTTTAAATAATAAGTCTAAATTGTTTTAGCATTAAATGTATATTACCAAAGGGTAAAGGTAATTTCCAAGTTGAAGGCCGATTAA
>MEJB01000017.1:13456069-13545628 GCA_001752375.1 Rhazya stricta
AAAAGAGGGTCGGAAGGCAGGTATCAGTGAGAGCAAAGGAAGGAGGCGCCGGTTGGTGGCAGCTATGGTTAGGAGGTTTAGGTTTAGGGTTTTCTTTGGAAAAATGATGAATAGTAATCTTCATCTTTAAATAGGTTTTTTTTTTAAAGCTAACTTAACCCTAACTAAAATTTCTTCGTAGGCCATTTTTATTACTTAAACACTAAGCCCAACTAAATTAAAATCTATTAGTTTTCTTCTGGCCCAAAATCAAACTCCAAATCCGGTTTTAGATTTAAAGAAGAAGAGGACGGGTTCTAATGGATTAAGTTTAAATTAATTAACTAAGACTCCTAATTAAAGTAAAGTAATAAAATTCACCTTTAAATAAATATACTCACATATTAAYGAATAATAAATAATAAATTAATAAAATAATTATTCATTTCTGGTTGGCACATCAAACGTTACGGCCTCCAAGTCCTTTAGCCGTGAATTAATCAATTTACTAACAATCATGAATACAATCGAATTAGTGGATTAGAACATAAATTGTATATTTATATATGTATAAAGTTCGAAAAGAAAAATAGAAACTAAATCTTGGGCATTACAATACCTTACCCCATAAAATGGATTTCTTTCTCGAAATTTAGAGTTCACTAAAAAGTTGTAGGTACTTAGTATGCATCTCACTTTTTCTTTCCGATGTTGCCTCTTAAGGAGCCATATCGATAGTAGCCTGATCACATATCAATCTTAGAAAAATATGTAGCACCTGAAGTTGATCAACGAATCATCAATCCTAGACAATGGGTGCCTACTCATTATCGTCGCCTCGTCCAATTCTATATAATCTATACATAACCTCATAGATCCATCATTTTTCTTCACGAACAACACATGTGCACCCCATGGTGAAAACTAGGTACGTGATTGTTAATTCCATTAGTAGGACTAGTTTTCCAACTAAACCTCAAAAATATTCTTGAAATATTAAAAGAATACTAGATATCCGGTGATATTTTAACTTTTTCCTCAATTAATCACATTTTAACCTTTTATAATTCTGGAAGATTCATAAACCTTATTTTATATATTGATAAGCTTACATACATCAGCACTTCATAAATTGCGCTAGATCTAACCTACCATATTTGTTCCAACAAATTCTAATTCCTTTCCTCAAAAACATCTTAATCTCTTCAAATATAATTAAAATTAGATCAACTTCTTAAAGAAGAAAATTTAACAATCTCCAAACAAAATGGAAATTTAACTAAATGATCTTCTCATCAAAAGCCCAAAATCATCAAAAGTCCAAATCAAAGTCTTATAGTTCGAAATATAATCACAAATTTGTTCTTAATTCCTTTTAGCATTTTGGAATCAAAACCCCATACCGTTTGCAACTCCTTATGGAAAAATACTTTGTTTAAAGAACTATCCCAACCAAAATTAAACCTATTCAAATTGATCAAAAACTCCTTGAGCATTGTCAAAAGAAATTCAATATCTTACTTATCAAAGATTATCCATCCAACCTAACCAATCACCTTATAATTGCTCAACATTTACATAACAAGACAGTCTCACATCTTAAGCATTCAAACAATACTTTAACATAGATTCAGTATCCCAATTCCTAACAAAAAATTTCCTTCAGAGATTTTATTCTATAAACACTTTTTCCTAAATTTGGCATCAAAGTTTCCTTAAGTATCACATTCCTAGCAAAAAGATTTCCTTCAAAGACTTTATTCTATAAACACTTTTTCCTAAATTTGGCATCAAATTTATATTCGTTACACTTTTAATTTCATCTCCAGGATAGGTAAGAAATGACATTTACGATTTCATTTAGGCATTACAAATGGGACGTAATGCCTCTTATCTAAATGAATCTTCAAAATTCCAAACATTATACATCATTCCCAAAATTAAAYAGATATATGGACAACATATTGTAACACTTAACGTTAACCTCATTTGAGAATTAAATCAAAACATAAACTTACCAGATGATCCAGGAAARGAAGCTTGTGGCATGGCCCGATACCCATATACTTTTTAAAAATTCATAAATCATTTTCTTATGATGTCTACAGAATCGCTTTTAAAACTCTAGGCTCTGATACCAAAACTGTAACAACCCCAGATTAAGAAACTTTACCCTAACCCGAAAATGTCGTCATTTACTTACTGACATTAATTTGTGGAAACCTAAAAGAATTTAAACCAAATAAGAAATACTTAATAATAAGCAAAAAACATTCTAATCAACAACCATCTTATAAATAACATTAATTTAAAATAACTTGACGGCATCATGGCTTGCCCACAAGCGACCTCCTTGCATTATYTGGCTACACATCACCTAAAATGCAAAATGAGAGAAATGGAATGAGTTATAAAGCTCAGTAAGCAAATCTCATGCATGAATGCATGAACATGCCCTACATGTCATGAATTATAAAACCTCATTTTTCGCAATAAAAACTTTCAAATCATTTTCTTGTATAACCTTTCCATAAAATATTTCCTTTCAAAATGCAAAAACTTTGTAAAATCTTTCATTTCATTACATTCGTGAGCTCACTGAGTGTAATGCCTAGCCATTAAGCTCTGCAGAGGACCATTGTTATTTGGAACCCGATAACATTCCTACCAGTAGTACCGCAGAGCAATTAACATTCCTTTACTTTTCCTTTCATCTCTTCACCTCCCCGAGGTGAATTATTACCTACCCTCCCAGAGGGTCGGTTCGGGTGCGTCGATCCCCCACGTCCTATTTCCCACTCACATCTTTCATGGCTAGGATTACACTCCTTTCCAAAAACTTTAATATTTTCCTGAACATGTTACAATTTATAAAAAACATTCCCTTTCAAAATTTCATTTCCTAAACCATTCACTTTCTAAATGTATGAATGGCTCATGCCGASAATGATGTAGAACACTAACTATATGCCCATGAAATGAAATGCATACAATTGTAATTAACATGTCATTCGACATAATAAYGGTACAAGATATGAAACACGTAAAAATCTTTCCACACAATCAACAAATTTCATAACAAAATCCCATACTGCCTCTACATAATACACAACAAAAGATATAGGCGGGTATAGGGGTTTACTTGCATAAAATCCATATACCACACATTAAACTACCTAAAGGAATTCAAATACGTCGATTCATATGCATTAATGAAATGTGAGAATTTACTTACATAGAACTCAGATTCAATACACATTCAATTCACCTAAGAGCAATTTAATTATAACAATAACACATATACGTTAATGAGAATGTGAGAATTTACTTACATAGAACTCAGATTCAATACACATTCAATTCACATAAGAGCAATTTAATTATAACAACAACACATATATGTTAATCAGAATGTGAGAATTTACTTACATATAGTCCTTAGTAAATTTGTTTACTTTTGCTAGCGAGGTGCCTTGGTTGTCCACAACGTTAATGTGCCACAGTATCCTAATATTATTACACAAAGAATATTCATCTGAAACTTGTTTAACCAAATACATTCATTTAATACAAGTGTTTACCGTTAATACCTTCATTGTTTTTCCTATGGTGACCTTAACTAATAATTTCTCAAGACGAATTTTCTTGTCAATAAAAATCGAATGACTAATAGTACAATTTAATTTCATGACTCCTAATTTGTTCTTAAAATAACAATAATAATTATAATCACAATATACATTATTTTATCATACAACCCTAAATTTCACCCTAAATTATATTCCAACATATTTCGAGAACTATATCCTCCTTTTACTTAATCGTACTAACTTAAATTTTAATTAAACATCTTTCATATTTTATTTCTTAATTATTATTACATAATGCAAAACCTTGGGCATTCAGTTAATTTAAATAAAGAAACTAAGGATTCACCTCGAATCCCAAACCTTAGGTGTGGTATCGAGTCTAAGATGTAATGGCGTTAATCATGCTCGGGAAGGAAATACGCTCCGGGCATGCGAACGGCGGTCCTGGTCRCCCGCGCTACTGGCTCGAGCGGACTGCACACATTGCCTAGTCCTCTGGTCCTCGGTCGCTTGGGAGCCGGGGCGCCTAGGCGTCAGGTCGCTGGGCGTCGGGTCGCCTGGGTGTCTGGGCGTTAAGTCGCCGGGTGTCGGGGTGCCTGGTCGCCGAGCATCGGGTTGCCTGGTAGCCTGGGAGCCTGGTCGCTTGACGAGAACGGAGGAGATGGAGTGGCGTTYGGCATCGATAGAAAGAGGAGAGAAAGAGAGAAAAAGGGTGGGAAGGCCGGTATCGGTGAGGGCAAAAGGGGGAGGCGCTGGTTGGTGACGGCTACGGTTAGGAGGTTTAGGTTTAGGGTTTTCTTTGGGAAAAAGATGAATAGTAATCTTCATCTTCATCTTTGAATATTTTTTTTTTTTTTTTTGAAAGCTAACTTAACCCTAACCAAAATTTCTTCGTAGGCCATTTTTATTACTTAACCATTAAGCCCAACTAAATTAAAATCTGTTAGTTTTCTTCTGGCCCAAAATCAAACTCCAAATCCGATTTTAGATTTGAATAAGAAGAGGACAGGTTTTAACGGGTCAAGTCTAAATTAATTAACTAAGACTTTTAGTTAAAGTAAAGTAATAAAATTTCACCTTAAATAAATATACTCACATATTAAAGCATAAGAAATAATAACTCAATAAAATAATTATTTATTTTTGGTTGGCACATCAAATGTTACAGCCTCCAAGTCCTTTCGCCGTGAATTAATCAATTTACTAACAATCATGAATACAATCGAATTAGTGGATTAGAGCATAAATTGTTATGTATAAAGTTCGAAAAGAAAAATAGAAACTAAATCTCGTGTATTACATGTATGCTATGTCCTATATAAACTGTCTAACATCTTGATTAGCCTCACACACGATCTAACTTCCATATTCAACTGTATAGATACAAGCTGTCATTGACGGCTCACCATGGTAGTACCAATGTGTATAACTTGTTGAAAAACCATCATTTAGAAGATACTTAACAAGAATAAGAAATCTTAACGTCTGCCAAGGAAAGAGAAGTAAACTCAATAAATCTAGTTACTTCGTCTAAATATTTGTTGTTAACCCTATTCTTTTCGAATATCCAACTTTTATTCATTGATGGATGATACTGAGAATTAGAGAAGAAATGTAATTCCTTAAATGTTTAATGAAAGTTATAGACATTTAATCGTGCTTGGTTGTTACTACCTAGTGTTATAGGAAATATTATGGGGATATCGAATAAATAATATTTATGGAAAGAAAAGCATTGATTCCATCATTAATTAGGTCAACTGTTTCATACTCGACATGTGTACTCAACGATGGCTATCGACTATGGGTTTAAAAATAAAAATCCATCTGTGTCCAAGCAAGAATTTTTTAATAAAGTATAAAACAGTTTTATGGTCAAAATTAGTTCTGCCATATGTTTCTTTGGTTACATGGTTCATAAATCAATAGATGTGCTTCTGATTTACAATTTGTTACAACACATGTTTATCTTAGTTTGGCTTATTTAATAATCAATAAATGGCCTTCTGGTTTACAATTTTGTAGTCCACACATGTCCAATACCCATACTGGGTTCAAATTAGCTTCACCTATGAAATTAGTTTTATAGGTACATGTCACTATGGCATTACTAACCATAGTACTCAACTATAGATGTCAACTATGGCTTGTATAGATTTTTGTTAACCATTAAAGTGGTTCTTTTCTAACAAAACACAACTATTATAATAAACCTATTACTTAACAATTATAAAATACACATTTATTAACAGAATTAATAAAAGATAGAGATGTCCAGAATAATCATTGTTTTCAAGTACATTAATACCAGAAATTAGAAACAACTTAATACTTAAATTAACTAGAAACAACATATAAATAGTCAATTTTCAACTCTTACTAAATCTTACATACCTATTCTACCTCCTAATCCTCATAATCAAATATATCAAATAAAGCATCACTATTATCATCTTTTATCTCTTCTTCATACATGGCCACATCAGCTTCATATACATCTTTGTCTTCGGACTCTAATGATTCTCCAAATAGGTAATGGAATAAATCATCGGGAAAGTCTTGATTAATAGCTGCCTCCTCGTCATCTTCCTCATCCTCTTCTTCGGCCCCTGAATCAATGTCTTCCACTTCCTCTTCTTCATCTTCCTCTCCATTTTCCTGCTCAATGTCAATAGTGTCTTCCCAATTTTGTAAATTTCGATGCTCGATATATTTATCACCATCATCTTATACTTCAATTGCTACTGAAATACATCTTTTGCTTCAAGGTAAGCTATTACTTGAGGGCGTTCATTTGGGAAGTAGGACAAGTCAAAATACACTTTGTTGTGCCTTAATAGCCTCTCGTAGATGGTGCGATAGTATCTCAAAATGTTAAAAATAATAGCAAAAGGGAAGCCTATTAGGCATCTAAGAGCTAAGGGTATTATGACCGTGATATTCTTACTATCACAATAGGGTATGGTAGTGAATTTCCATAACAGGGGAAGAATATAACAGCGTGAGATGAATTAAAGAATTTGAATGTGGTCAATTATATCACATAGGAAGGCAGGAATCTTTTGGTATAGAAAAGGAAATTAGGTCTTGATTACAGAAGAAAAAGATTCATGACTGTTGTCTAGAGTTGATGGAAGGGTTTAGACAATATATA
Source organism: Rhazya stricta (assembly GCA_001752375.1). Classification (NCBI taxonomy): domain Eukaryota; kingdom Viridiplantae; phylum Streptophyta; class Magnoliopsida; order Gentianales; family Apocynaceae; genus Rhazya; species Rhazya stricta. The sequence goes on from MEJB01000017.1 coordinate 13,462,793, forward strand.
CTCGAATATAAGAAGATGGGTATGGGTTTAGACTGTTTACCCACTTATAATGCCTGTTATGCTTGTGACATTTACTGACTTAACCATTGAATAAACCATTGTCTAAAATTATCGAACCATTAACTGAATTAATTGAATCATTAACTAAATTAACTGAACTATTTTCCAAAATAATCGAATCATTGACTGAATTAATTGAACCATTGACTAAATTGATCCAATCATATTTTACGTGTCAGCAATATACTATATTCCTGTTGACCTTTTGGTCAGAGAACTTCTCACCAATAAGAAAATGATCATAGAAATTGCCGGATTTAGAATTCTTGATAAAATGAAATTTCAAATCCCAAATTGTCATATTTTTGGTCAATTGTCTTTACTTGTTCCTTTCTTATCTAATTAACACTTCTATGAATGTTATGGTTTTTTAATCTTATGATTGATACTCTTTAAGTTTCTACAAAGACAATCACTTAGATGATTCCTTTAGATTAAATAATTAAACTCATTATAGTCACCACATTTAAATGCATATGATGATGAAATCAACAATTAACAATGAAAACTAGCAAACTCTCATATACAGTTATAATATGAAAATCAATTATGTAATTTCCAGTTTTGTGGTAACAACAAAGAGGCAAAAGTACCTTGATTAGCACTACGATCATGAACTTCATCAGAGCATGCATCGTTCTTCCTCCCCTAGTTCTCCCCATACCTGCAAAAATAGATAATCAAATGCCTTAAAYACATCCATTCTAGTAGAAGACACTAAATATTTGAAAAAAAAAAAAAACCTAGTTACTTTCTTGTATTGTAGAAGAACACCAAATAAATTAGAATAGAGAAACACATTCTTATATAAACTCAAATTACATTAATTCCATTTAAAGAACAGAAAACATGAAACTAGAACGTCCATTATACAATTATGCAAGAACAAAAAATCTAAATAGAAGAAATATCAACTTCAATTCCAACAACACCTTTAGGAGTACAACTAACTATATTCAAATCATCCTCTTCAATATTATGAGTATCATTATACAAGAACATATCAACATCAACAATAGACCCCATTTTGTACATGGATCTAGCACTTCTAGAAATAACAATGCGTAATTTTTCTCAATCGAGTCATCCACATAGAAGACTTGTGTTGCTTGGTAAAATTAGCCATTACAAAACCATCAGCATCTTGTTTCAATTTCCCAAAACCATTAGCATCTTGTTTCAATTTCCCAATCACATTTGAACAATGAAACTCTATGACCACCTCTATAATCCAACTCTATCACATTAGTTAAAACTCCATAATAAGACACATCACCTAAAATTGGATTTTGGTCCCTTATAATTGAGAAACTAGGCATCATAGCATTAACTAAAGTGCCACTATTTTAGGTTTTCCTTTTATGTTCTATTTCTCTAGTAGTTCACAAGCATGAAATCTATTTGCAACAAACTAGAAATGTTAAAAAGAAATGTTGTGTAACATAAAGTAAGGTAATGATTTTAAACATAAGATAATTAACGTTCAAAATAGTACCACRCATTTAAAGAAAAATCTCAGATTACTAATACAAAAAACCATTTGCTATGGAATGTGAAGCAAAATTTGAATCGGCCGACAGGTAAAAGAGTTGAAATGAAATATGAGTTATCAAAGCAATGCTACTAGCATTTGAATTGAATTGTGGTGAAATATTGAGAAAATGGGAGAAGATTGCATTTCTGCTAACCATGCTACCATTTGCTATCCATCGGCTATCTAGATTGCACACCTAGTACATTGATTAGCGATRAATGAACACATTTTTGCAATAACCTGATGGAGACGATTCTTACCAAATATGGGGTTAGGCATAAAATTGCTATAGTATATCATCCCCAGACTAGCGGACAAGCAAAAATCTCCAAAAGAGAGATCAAAAGAATTTTGGAGAAAATTGTAAGCCCAAATAGAAACAATTGGTTTTTAAGGTTAGGTTGTGGGCATACAGGACAACATTCAAAATACCATTRGGAATGTACCCTATCAGATTGATCTATGGAAAAGCCTATCGTTTGCCATTTGAATTGGAGCACAAGGCACAATAGGCAATCAAGGCATTGAATCTCGACTTAAAGTTAGCTCGTTAACACAGAATGYTATAGCTTAATGAGATGAAAGAATTCAAAAATGATGTCTATGAGAATGCAATAATGTACAAGGAAAAAAACCAAGAGATGGCATGATCAGAAAATTTAAAAAGGGAATACAAGGAAGGTTACTGTTTAATTCAAGACTTAAGCTATTGCCTAGAAAATTGAAGTCTAGATGGTCGGATCCTTTTGTGGTCATCAAGTTATATCCTTATGAAGCAATGAAATTGAAGGATGAAAAGAATGGAAGTGCATTCAAAGTGACTGGCAGAGGCTGAAGCACTATTAAACTGGAGAACAAAAAGGAGGAAGGTCTTCCTTAATAGTCAACAAAGCACAGTAATCCTACATAAAGTTAGGCTGATGGCTATAAACCAAGCAGTATAGGGAGGCAACCCTTGAGTAACAATTTCTTTCATTTAAACTTTATTTTATTTTATTCTCTCTATTTTATTTTAACTCACTTTAATTTGACTAACATCTAAAGGGTAGAAAGGTTATCTACACAACATATTTTTCTTTTGTGTAGGAAAGGTGACCAAATGGATTAGTAAGAAGTACAACTCAAGAAAGCCATATTGGAGGCTGAGTCATCAAGAAAATCTAATGTAGCAATTAAAGGCTAGTGAGAAGTCATGTCAAAAGATATGCTACTACAGCAGAGCACGAAACAACACTTCATTTACCAACTGCAAAAAAAAAAGTTCACTTCAACACTCAAAGCAGACATTGATGTCCTTGGGAACCCAACAGTTATAATGGTTGATAAGGCCTTCCATGGACTCTAAACTGACGTGATCCTTCCAAAGAAACATCTCTCAGATCCAAATAAAGTTCAAATCTGTAGAAGTTTTCTCATAAACAATCAACAGTCAAAAGAAGAAAAAAAAAACCTAAGTAGCAAAACTACAAGAATGGTGCGTAAACTTGCTACCACACTGAAAACAATGTCAACTTTGCCCAAATTTGTTACTAAAGAAATAGGAAAAAGGTTCGAAGAAAACTCCAAGAAGAAGAATTTACTGCTAGAGAAAGGATTCCACTTAAAAAATGAATCAATGGCATTGATCGAGAGTGTGAAAAAGGGCATTGTGCACCACAAATGGGAAGAGCTCTCGGAGCATCCAGACGACCCAATCCTCAACTTGGGGAAGAAGTTCTATGCCAACCTGGTGACATCAAAGACGCTACAATCATAGTAAGAGGTGTAGCAGTTAAGATCGAGTCTAAAGCAATCAACAAAGTCCTGAGCTTTCAGATGGCAAATTYGACAATGAAAGTTCTTGCTAGAGGGAGACGATAACATCAATGAGGAGATCTTCAAGGCCCGAACTCTGGAAGGGACGAAGTGGACTATTTACTCCATTCGTACAAAGACAATCTTGAGTTCCTCACTCATCCCTCTAGCTAAAATCTGATGCCATTTTCTTAAATCTCGAATCCTCCCTACTCGTCATGACCATAAAATATCTCCTGAGAGGATGATGCTTCCATATTCCATTCTTATTGCTAAATTTATAAATGTTGGACGTTTGGTTTTTGCTGAGATTCGTGCTTGTAGAGAAAAGAGACAAAGGAAAACTTTTCTTTCCTTCTCTCGTAACCCTTTTGTGTCAACAAGCTGGAGTTATCATTGACCCAGATGAGAAAACAATAAAGAACAGCACCAATCAACAAACATGCTATAGCATGGATCTGCAAGAATCTAGATTACCCTAAAAGAAAATGGCACAATTAATATGATATTAAATGCCAACATGTTATAAATTCATTCAAGTAATAAATAGTATTGTTAGTTCATAAGTGATATGCTCACTTCTAATGTGGCATTCTTTTAATGTGCTTTTCGGTATAGATCCTTCTAATTATTGTAGGCAAAAAAAATCACAAACGACAACACTTATATTTAAAGGCAAGCGTGAGGAATATGGGGACACTTACATTTAAAAGTGTCCCTATTATTTGTATTAGTTGACAAGATGACGTGCCAAAATTTTTTCTAATATAGCAATGAAAAAGGCCTCAATTTACAATTCTTATATTTAAAAGGTCTCTATTTGTCATATTAGTGTCACGAATGTTTTTAATATAGACTCTTTGTAATTGATGTCAGTGATGCTTTTTAATTGATGTCGTAATAAAATCATAGTTATATGACCTTTTTGGTGTAGTGGGAGAAACTTACCTCAAACACGGAAGCCATCATATAAAATTTCAAGGACATCAGTAATATTTTCAAAGTGAAAATCATCGTCTGAGAAAAGAAAATACTACCAAAAAAATAGAGAAGAATAAAGGAAGAATTAGCCTAAAATGGACTACATTTTGTAACCATAGAAAGGGAATAAAAAGGAGAAAACAAAAGAGCAAAAAAAAAAAATAGAGGCAGAAAAATAATGATGTGACATGGTATTGCAAATTAGTAATGGTGACCTACTCTTTTGGAGGACTTTTTCAAAAATGGGCATCCTTTTAGAAAGGACGCCCACAATGGACTGTACTATAGAAATAGTAGCATTATTGGACCCAACCCATTTGCTTAATGCATTGGGAAAACACCATTGCATTCACGAAATGAGCTAAGCTCATCGGTTGGACCTATCATATTCAGTGAATGCGTTGCGCTTTTGCATTTGCATAGAGTAAATGCATTGGTAAAYAGTCGCATTAACTATGTGCTAGGGCCATGGTTTCCACATTTTCTAAATCTAGTGTGTATTCTAAATACTTGTAATGCCACTAGAATGTCATATCTACATATAACATAACTCATGAAATTTTCAAGATGTATACTATCTAAAATACCAAAACATAAAATACAAGGAATATTAACTTTCCATATGTTCCAAGCAATATCTCAACATACACAAAGTGAACAATTACAATGATCAATCAAAAAAACATATACAAATTTTCCATCATTACATTGCGAAAATGTAAACGAAATAATCAAGAAAATAATATGTTTTGTTGAATTAAACTTGAAGCAAGAGAAAATACTATATAAGATCAATATTTGAAGTGAAGAGATTATATAAATGTWCATTTACATTATAACAACTTATAAATTATGTCTACCTCTTGAATAATGATGAAAATATAAATCTATTATTATTTTTATAATTTCGCCTATTATGATCGGGTCAATGGCARTTTGAACATCTTAGGGGAGAATCGGGGATGCAAAAATTCATTTCTCCACATATTCTGGTAGTACGCCCTTGTCCCAAATGATTGCGGCCCTTCATAAATTCTTTATTAGGTTTAAGAATGAAAGGTGCAGGGCTTCAAGTTGACTCATTTGAAACTGGATCAAAATCACAATTGTATGTGTTTCTATAAATATCCATGAAGTAGAATTCACTGAATAGAAAGTGTCCCAACCTCTTTTTCGACATACAGCAAATACATAAGAACACGGTCTTCCAAATAAATGCCACTTCTGGCAATCATACGTATTCTCGCTTATACTGACCATGTAAACATGGTTACCCCTTCGACCTTGTTTCTGTGGAGTGGTGAAACCAAATAAACTAGCTTTTATATTGTATTGAGTGACTAAGTGCATCCTTGCCTTGCTTTCGAGATCAATGTAAATATTCCATATTCTACATAGAAATGGATATCAGCATTGAGCGACCTCATCTCGGTGCAAGCAATCAACAAGTTTTCTAAAACTCATCTCAACCAATACTTTCAGTGGAAGTGCACGTATTTTTTTCAGAACAGTGTTAATAGATTCAGACAAGTTGGTTGTTAAAACTCCAAACCTGTGTTCCCCGTCATGTAATAGAGCCCAATTGTTGAGAGGGATATTCATCAACCAATTATATGCTACATAATCTCTTTTTCTTATCTCTTCCATGTACATATCAAACTTTTGCACTTTTAGTGTACTTTTGGCCTGATACATTACCTTCTTCAACCTACTATTCTTTAAAGTGATATTGAAGTTGGCACGGATATGACGAAGATAGAATCTTTGGATAGCCTTCGATTTCTGCCAATCTCGACTTTGTGCCACTATGCTCAAAATACCTTGATGTCTATTCGAGAATAAATAGACAAATCTATCTTTGATCACATGGAAATGCAACAATTGCATAAACCAACCCCAACTCTCCGTAGATTCTTTATCAATAATGGCATAGTCAAGTGAAAGATATGATTGTTAGCTTCCCATGAACTAGCAATCAATACACCTTTGTATATGCCCCTTTAGTGTGTCCCATCAACAAATATTACTGGATAGTAAGTGAAACATAGAATTTGGGGCCTGAACGTCTAGAAGACAAATTTGAAAATTTTAACCTYTTCAATATTGTCTCAGTGATGTTTTCACTTAACTATTATACCCAAATTTGTTTCTGATAATGGTATTTGAAAATTTTAACCTCTTCAATATTGTCTCATTGATGTTTTCACTTAACAATTATAYCCAAATTTATTTCTGATAMTGGTACAAAATAGTGAGGAAGAATCGGGAATGTAGATACCCAAGACCCAAACAATAATTTGATACATTTTTTTCTTGCATTTCATCCCTTTTTGTAAGTTATTTCAGAATGAAACATCTTCATCACCTCTTGCTGAATAACTTTTACATGAGTTCTCGGATCATCTATAATCAGATGGGTTATATGTCGTGCAATGTACCTGTTGTAATGATAAGTATATGGATAAACATTAAACAATTTGGCAAATGCAATTATAAATGAAGTAAGAAGTACAAAAAGTGTAATCATAAGCAACTTATTGAGCAATAAGATTCTTGTGGGCATTRTTCTGGACACGAACAAGATAGGTGTATTCCCGCTGTAATATAGTGATCTCCCATTGGCCCATGAGAAGTTCTCTTCATAGCTCTAATGTGCTCTAAACATGGATTTTCATATGTTGAACTTTTACACGATGCTGTCCACTCTTACTTTTACTTCTATTGACCTTGTACTCATGACCCATTCTAATTGACCAACTAGTCATAGCCTCGATGACTTGCTTCTTATCCTCAAATCTSATATGCAATCGAATGTTAGGATCACTACTTGAACACATATCAGGACGGGTTCCGCTAGCATCGACAAAATCATCTTGTTGTTCTCCTAAACCATATTTTGAAATGCTCTGAAAGAAGTGTAATCAGAAACACAAACTGATATTCTACCTCCAGCAATTCTCTACGATGTATTAGGCATATGTGGATATATCGGAACTCCAACAATATCTTCATCACTATCATCGCCTCCATCCAAAATCTCTACATCCTTAGGCTTGGTAGGTAAATCATCCACGTCATTTGTATCTGCAACACTCATTACAAACTGCATCGGCATTCWTCTCGATGCGGTTTCTACAATTTGTTTGTGCAACAACGTCTGGAATACCTTACTCTGCTGCACTTGACAATCCCGATTGAGCAAACATGTATGGATGCCAATTAGATGAAAGTATAGTTTCATCTTCAGGCACTTCAGGAAATGAAAAGTTAGGGATGTCTGGCTGCTGGTTCATCAGTAATGCCATATATGCAACAATGGTAAATCCTGATGGGTCTGTATATTCCAAAATACTTGMTAAGTGTGGATCTGTTTACGTCTGCAGCACATTTTCTGGCTCGGATTGTTGTATTTCATTAAATTTAACTAGTTATATTTGATGTGATCATATTACCTCAGGCATCACCCATAACACTTGTAAGTCATCATCATCTGAAATAACAGAGGACTGAAAATGAACTTCTCTGTTATAAATTAAAGGCATACGACAGATGAACTCAACGTGATATCTTTCAAGATCAAAATTTCGTAAATTACAAACTTTCCTACACAACTCTGAGTATGAAACAGGCCGTCATATTGTTTAACGCTTTTGTATAGGTGCATCAATGCAATGAGAAACCTCTCGAATGAAGCCTCATCTCAGAATCTCCAATGCAAACATATTCTGAATGGTTGTCCGATAGATATTGTCTCAAATCCTATTCAAATCTAATTGAGCAACATATTAGTTTCACAATATCTGGGTGATGACAAATTTGAACATCTCAACAATTATTAAATTAAAAAATTCAACTCAATAATACCAAGTCAAAATAAACATTACGTGTCTCAATAATTAATCAAAATTATGAAAATAAATCTGAAGATATTATCATCTTAACTTAAACAACAAATTTCTAAATAATGCTAATATTTTCACAATAAAACCCCAACATAAAAACACTAATTTGTAAAATAATTAAACCATATTGCAGAAAAYATTTATAATGAGCATTAGCAATACCATTATCTCATATTTTAACAACAAAAAACTAAAAAGACATAAGTTCAATGCTTATTGTAACAACAAAAAACTAAAAAAACATACCTTCAATGCTTATTATAACAACAAAAAACTAAAAATATATACCTTCAATGCTTATTTTAACARCAAAAAACTAAAAAAAAATGTACCTTAGATTTGTAGGGGGCTAAGCTGTGGAGGAAATCAAATTCGGCAGAAAATATGCTCAAAAATAGTTTATGAAAGGCAAATGTGTGGGAAATTTATTTCATCAGTGCATCATCACCGGCTTATAAAGAGCAAAAATGTGCAAAAACCACGCATTAGGCAAATGCATGGCGACTTTATGAAAAAGTACAAAAGTAAAAAAAATAAYGCATTTACCAAATGCATGGCGGCTATTGTGCACCATCGCATTCACTAAAATGCGATATAGAAAACAAATGCATTTGCCAAATGCGTTGTGTAGTTGGCACCTAACCACAGACAATGATAACTACTGCAAGCCACCATAGATAGCTTAAAAGCAATACAGTGTAACCACATCACCAAATTTYCTCAACAATTCAGCAATATTAACTACTCAATCAAAAACCATTGAAAAAACACCATTCAATAACCATCTCAAATACTATTCACATCCATCATTCAAAAAATATTTACATTAATACAATTAATCATATGATAACAAAATAAAATTTCAACATCGATAACCCTAACGGTCGTATATAGTCAGGATATAATGATCAAGTGCTTGACGAGACCGAGTGCCTCGATGGAGAATCAAAGCATCCGGATAAAAATCCTCATTTCCATCATCACCATCGCGGACACGATGCCTACCAAGTGTAATAATATCGCATTGCAAAGGCAAACTGGTGACAACCTGGCTAATATCGCTCTGTGTAAAGGTCTCCGATGCATCATAAGCTCGAGAAGGTCCAGCTTCGGGTCTTCCTCAAAACCACTATATGTCAAAAGGAGCGGGCAAACTGCAATATCCTCTTCAAGCTCATCATTGGGTGGTTGAAGCTCGGGCTCGTCGACATCTACCACTGCACCGATGTCCAGGCTCACCGCTGGCATCAATCTTTGCCCCCGGGCAACGAGAACTAGCAAGAAGTGGCACATCCATCTCTTGCCTTCCATGACAGTCAAGAGATCCAAAGTGCCTAATGATCCTCATCATCTTCTCCCTCAACTATGCAAATGCTRTCTATTGTGGATTTGCATGTGGCATTGCTTGATCCACAATATCCAYGCATTTCCAAAAAGTCGATGCCTGCAAAAAAAAAAGTCAAAAAATTTTAGCAATTACAATAAACTAGAACAATGTACTTAAAATGACAAAACTGAGAAAAATAAGCATGATAGAAACATATACTGTGAATTGTAACTGAGATCCAATCGATTGATATCCCTCTAGATCATTTGATCTCATCGTCGGATTCCCAATAAGCAATCGAGTATGATGGGAGTACYGCTCCATGTAATCTGGACGAGCAACTTCCAATTGAGCTTCTGGCATGCCTACCACAATCCTCCCTCTCCAGAGCAAGCCATTCATCTACATATCTTGCATTCTCGTCCCTCCACAGTGTACGACTGCCTGTTCCTTGTATACTGTGCATGTCAAAGTGATTAATCAAATTCGGAATGACTTGCTTGAAGCTGAACTGCCTCATCATCCTATCCAGGAAGAAATACTCAACAATGCTCCAGCATATCAAAAGAACTGGTGATAACAGCTAGATGTCAGACCCTTCTGAATAAAAAGACGGTAGCTGATATAGAATACATGTGTACAACATCCATATAAACTCATACAAATAAAAGATATTCTTTAATTACAATCACAATTATTTGAATATGAAACATAAAAGAAGTTTGTACACATATTACAATATATTATAAGGACTTGATTGGTGGTGAGAGCATCAAACTAATCCCTGTACTTTACCAGCACATGAGTGGTCAACCGTGTCAAATCGAAAATGCCGATTCCACCTTGCTCTGGTTGGAGTAAGATCCGGCAATACAAGAAGTGGCTAGGCACGAACTGGGTGTAGAGTAGGAGAGTGCTCATACACCCATAGCTAAAAATACAAAGTATCAATGAGAGATGGTCAGTAATTGAAATTATTTGAATAAATTTAATATTTTTATAAGTTAAGATAATTATCTGTTGAAAGTTTACATGTACCAAGACCATCACACCACATATCTCTCTACTTGAACCTAATACTGCATCGCATAAAGATCGATGCAGGTGGGCTAGAATAGCACTCCCCCAACTCAACTACCCACTCCTACAAAGATCCTCAAGTTGGTGCATAAATCAAAGCGAAACAAACTTGTTCGATTTATAGGAGAACAATAATCTGCCAAACAGCAACATGATAATGCACAGGGCTCGCCGATCGACATCATCATCAATGGCATCATCTGCAAGTGGATTGTAAACATCATATTTAATATATCATTACAAAAGTAATCATAAGTAGATAAATAACAGAATTAATAATTGTCCAATCAAAATGGATCACAACACATATGCATTAAAATAAGTAGGAAGAGTCCATTTCAAGTTAGATAATGCCCAAAAACATTTGCATTATCATTGCGACAACTAAAATCACACAATTCTAAAGAAATTATGGACAAAATTTCCAACAATTTCATCACCAAAAAATCATCAGCACAATCAATGGAAAAAATAGAGCCAAATGCCTTAGCCAAACACAAACAAAATTTTCTATTGCTAATCGGATAGCCTTAGCCAAACACAAACAATATTATGCCTCAGCATTAGATAACAAATAACTTATCTAGTATCTARCAACAAAAAATAAATGAAGACCAATTAGATAACAAATAACTTATCTAGGAGTTGGCGGGTTAGATGTGCTAGACTATTGACTTATTTCATACTTGAAAATTTACTAAATGAAGACCAATTTATGATCCCAAATTTCCAAATAAAAGACATACATTTGACTTGTACATGGCAAATTGTAAAGGACTATATAAACAGGATCCATATCCTTGTAGTGAAGTGGTTCTTGTTGAAAGAATAGATGAAAAACATACTTAAGTATTCTTGATACCTCAATAAGAAATGCTGAGAAATTTATTTAACCCTAGGAAAAGGAATGATAACTACTGACTAAAGAGAGTTCTAGAAGTTCCTAACTAGTAGTGAGGCAATTATTTCATTGGGGCCTTTTTATAGGCTTCCCAAAGAAATCTCAAGGACATAGAGTAGTTTAGTAGGCTATATAAGCTGGCAACCAAAAAATATGAGCTTATTCCTTCATTTCACCATAAATCTGTTTAATAGACCCAAATCATTACAGATTAACCAAGAGTGAAGAAATCGCACTTTTCTGAAAGGACGCCCATTCTGAGAAAGTTCAAGAAATGTTACCATTCTACGAAATTAAATGGGACAACAAGAGTAATAGCAAACATCTACGAAATTAAATGGACAAACCGTGATGATTAATACTGATGGACCAATCAAATCGCCCAAAGAAGTGTTAGCAAAATATGCATTTATGCTCATACAGCTCACAATTTTGTGAGTCAACGTGCGCTGTAGAGCTTCATCAGACATGGGAAGATGTAGCAACACAAAAAAYAGAGTATTTAGAACTGCATCTAACATCTCTCGAAAGTGAAATTTAGGCTAGATGAAAGATCCACAGAACATTTCAAATACATCCAGTAGAACAACATATATCATAATCCTCAGATATTCTTCCTTAAAAATATCATTTCCTAATCTATGCTATTCCACTAGGTCATTTCTTCCCCACCCCACTCCACATAGTCTTTTCTTTTTTTATAGAGATGGAGATTAAAAAGTTGAAGCCAAAAGAGGCTTTTCTTTTCTTTTTTCTTTTTGCTGAAATCCATTATTGATTATTGGTATCTATTCATTATTCTTCTTTAGATGGTCTTCTAAATATTTCTCATTATTTATCAAATTATTATAAAAGAAGTGCAAATATAGGTAGAGTTATATGATCTTTTTAATAGCGATCACTTATAAGAAAACAAAAAGAAAAATTGCAAGATGAAGGATAAGTTGGTCCAGATGCAAAATATTTACTTATGGATCATCAATTTAGTTCATCCCTTAAAAATTATTATATTAAACATGTGGCAGATATAAAATGAAAAATTTAAATAACATATTTTCTCTCCCAATTTTTTTAACCATAAAAAAGAAAAGTTGTGCATGGAATGAACGTGGCAGTTGGCAGATATAGCTGCTGCAGCTCACCAGCCATGCCAATCCTAGTCAACCCTTATAGAGAAGAGATAAAAAGTTAAAATTATCTATTTTTAAGTCAGAAGAATAATTAAAAAAGAAAAATAAATAGAGAGAGATTAGGTAAGGAGATAAAATAAGGTTGTGTTATTATAGAAGCACAAGTGAAAAAATTTTAAAAGTTGCATTGCATCTAACAATTTGACTCTAGTATATTGCCACTCCAGTACTAGTGCTATCTTTCCCAAATTGAATTGCTTATGCTATTTTCCTTTAAAATCTTTTTTAAAGTAAATATGTTAACAATTAAAAATCTCACCATTACACATATTTTAGAAGAAGTCCTATGTAGATATTCATTTTGACATGGATATCTTTTTTCTTTACAGTGATATGAATGGTAGAGTGAGGACACCAAGAGTCAATCACATATTTTTCTAGACCTGTTTCAGGAAATATTAACATCCAAAGCTTTGCCAATATGAAATTAGCAACGGCAACAAAATGAATAATTTCTGATGCGATCAATTACTAAAGTAAAACTTTGCAATCAATTATGATCAATTACTTCAAACTCTCAATGAAGTAGCCAATTGAGATGTCTGATAGAGACTATGAATCCCAAAACAATCTTGAAGCAAATAAAAAAGTATCAAAATTCAGTAGAAATAAACAAAATAACAAAATTCAGTAGAACAACAAAATCAAACATATACTTAGTAGAAATCGAACAAATATCAAGACAGAATCAACACGTTATGCTAAAAGCTTTGAAGCAAGAGAAGACAAATCTTAAGATTGATCGAGTTGAGGGGATTGAAGTCACTCCAGAAGGAGGTGATCGGCAAACCTACTACTCGAAGTAGCAAAGGAGCGGGCGAAGGAGGTTGCCAACAACGGATGAAATCGAGCGGCAAACGGATGGCATTGTGGTTGAAGAAGCGGGTGAAGGACGGCGTTGTGATCGAAGATCTGGAAAGCCAAGGACCGGGCGTACCACCAGCTAATGAGCGGCGAAAGGACGGCTTCCACTAGCGATGAAGAAAAGGGTTTACAGAGGATTTGCTCGAAGTTACAGAGCTCAAATTTAGGTGTTTATTAAAGGTAAACGGGGAAGTGCAAAAGGATTTTTTTTTTTTTTTTGTTAAGTTTTTACTACGATAGCATTGTCTTAATGCGACGGTAGTAAAAAAATCAACGCATTCTAAAAATGCATGAGCTAAATTCCAACTCATTCTCTTAATGCGTCGGGTTCAACGAAGGACCCAACGCATTTACAAAATGTTATGGGTTTCTGTCAACGCATTAGTCGAATGCGTTGGGTCCAATAATGCCATTCTTTTACAGTAGGGTCCATTGTAAGCATCCTTTTTGAAAGAAAGCTCATTTTTTAAAAAATCCCTTCAGATCATAAAAGAAAAGGGAGATGTCTAGTGTTTTGGGTAATTAAGAAAAAGAAAAATCATGCTTTCTAGATGACCATATAGAGAAACGTGACAATATGAAGCCAAACACGATTTCAAAGAAAAAGAAAGAAAAACAAAGGAAGGTGGTGACGGAATCTGACTCAGCAGAGCCAATAGCTTCACTTTAGCTAAAGGAATGACATGATCTATCAAAACATGCAAAAGGGAATGGCAGTCAATGAGGGCAAAAAAAAAAAAAAATTATGTATAGACATAGAATCTGTCAATCAGGTGACGTAGCAGACATAGCTTTCATATTATTAGACAAGGCCATATCTCTCATGTTCATGGGATTTTATACCCGAACAAGTCTACGGGAAAAGCAAAACATAAGGATAAGAAGAGAATATAACACTTATATTCGCTGTCAAATTCGAAATTAAGCAATGAAATTTTCTAAATTTTAAATTCAGAAGAGAAAACTCAAYGAATACAATTTTCAAACTCTTAAATTGAAAATGTTTAGGAGATTATAACATTTTTATTAAATTTATAAAATTATATTTTGTTATGTATTTTTTTATTATTGTAAAGTCAAGAAATTTATGTAAACAACATCAATTTCATTAACATTAATCTGTTTTTGATAGAACTTCATATGTTAAATTTTATTTTGAAAAAGAAACTTTTAATTCAAGTGACATCTACAATGTAAAATTTTATTTACTTCAACTATAAATCTGAATTTCAAATGTCAKATTTCATATTCTACTACCAGCTACGTTATCCSAAATCCAGGTTGCGGTTCGACACTAACCTAATTCCTGATGGGGTACAAGTCAACGGAATTGGAGGAGAGTCGTTATCTAGGTGGCCACTTTTCATTGGATGTGCTACGTCAATTGCAGTTTATTCGTACTCTTATTTGACATTACCACTATTTCAATTATAGATAAAATTGATCAAAGGTGGAAACTAGAAAAGCCAAATTTCCTCGGAAGTAGGTTGGAGTCGCGGAAGAACCTGTGAGGGGTCTCTCTATCTGATGGCTTACGTAGAAAGAGGTAATGAATTTTAACTACTCGTCAAAGTTGATGATTTATCTGCTTTCGAGAAGCTTTCTTATGGATCTATGATCTTATCTTTTGATCGTGTAATATTATGTGAATTGGGTAAAGTATCTGCTCATCAATCATTCCGGAATCGCAGACTTACAGAAATTCATTATATTGAATCTGGATTTTTACTTTTCCAGATTACTATCTGCTAAATTGAATGAAGATTTTGTTATGGATTTCTTGGGGATGCTGACTTCCTTTCGATTACTATCTTTTAGGAAATACTTCTTTTAGGTTTAAATCAAGAGGCTTAGGTATTTTTGGGGATAACTAATGGATATAAATTACTCGATAGGGGCTTTGTTGCTTGTCAATATTTTGTCTGTCTTTATGAAGAAGAATTTCGTTGGAGGCAAAATTGCTGTTGGATATGAAAAGCTATTCATTTTACCTTAATATGTTAAATGAAAAAAATCAGGGTAAAACATTGTGAGTCTTCTTTGGCAGATACTATTATGAGCTCAAAGCAGATACAAAACTAATAATAATAATTATAATTATACAAAAAATAATTAACAAAAGGAAAACCTCCAGCTTTCAACCTTGTCAGATACCTGGAGTTTGGTTGCTGTGGGAGAGTTCAAATGGGAGAGTTTTCTTGGAGAATTGAAGTAAATTGTCCATAATTTTGGAAAATTAGGATCTTGGTTTCTGGTGATCATAACCAGTTCCAGTTTGTTCTCACAGCTTTCTAAGTCAACATTTATTCCATTTACTTGTAAGGTTATGCTGATTGAATAAAATTTATGGAGAAGTCGACTAATATAACAGTGAAAATCATATGTTGCTGGACTGCATGCTAAGAAACTCTTTCTTTGTACTCTCCAATGTGCAAAATAAGATAGGTTCCTTTATTTCATTGTTAATTAGGGGTAAGTAGCATGGTTGTTACGGTGGTTGAGATGATTTAGTATGCTGCCTTAACTTAGTATTACTTAGGTGCATATAAGAGACATTTGTTATCTTCTTAGTTATAGAGGGTTAAGTAACATAGTTATGCTGGCGGAAGAAAGGGAGGCCTTGGTTTCATGTTGAAGCTATATGGGTTTCAGAGGAAACCCCTAGATTAGGGGCTAATTTAGCCAAACCCAGCACAAAGCCTAAGGCTGTTTCATATAAATGTCAAAGACATATAACTGTAGGCTGGAAACAGAATTATGTAGAGTCTAATCCCAGTACAGTAACCTAAYAAGGATTCTTGGCCTCCAAGAAAGTAGCTAATAACGAAACTAAATAACCCTAGGATTCTTAAGTTGCATGGAAACAGAATAAACCTAAACTAGTAAGCATTTCTCCTGTATCATATGGACATTTCAACAGTTGCTCTTTATCTAGTGTTTGCCTCCATTTCTTGCCACTAGGTGCATTCACCTGATCTTTTGACGAACATTGCTGGGCTGATCTTTTTTCTGTTAATTCTCTTTGGCTGCCATTGTTTTACCATTTATTTGTGAGACTCCATAATTAGGAAAATTTTGAAGCAGAATAGTTCATAGTGCTTATTCTATAGATACTAGGAAAACTCATGATTCCACTTGTGAAATTATTGATCAATATCATTGTATTTTTTATTATTTGCATGCTTGAAAACTGGGCACGTGGCATGGGGAGCCTCTTTTGTTGCTCCATTTCTTGACTTGCTTGATTGGGTGCTCTCAGCCGAGGACAAATTTCCTCTTTCTGTGCAGAGAGAGATTGTGCACGATTTCGGAATACAAGAGTTGCGTGTCTTCCACTATCAGTACTAATGACAATCTTTTGCCTCTTTCTGAAGACAAACGTTTCCTGTCGTAGTAGTATTTATTCAATCCTAGCAGGTCCCCATAACTTGCCCCTTTTCTGATGCAAAAGTGGCCTTTGCTCTAGGTCTCAATCAACTTTCAGTAGTGTCAGTTTGGAGTCTCTTGCTAAATATGATTGCTCCCGAAGTATTTAATTATCAAAAACTAATTCACACGAATGCTGCATGAGGCATGTCTTCTATTTTGGCTTGCTATTTTTGACACAATAGTGACAGGACAGACTACAGAGGAAACAAAATTGGCTCTGATGATTGTGGAGTAAGTCATCTATGACTAAGTCATATTGCAAGAGGACTTTGGTTCTTTACTAGCACAGGATACATCAACTTTTTCTGCTGAGAAATAATAATATACTGCTTTTAAATTTGTTAATCTGGGAATCATTTTACTTGCATGAGGACTGAATACAAAATATGAAATCTGTGAATTGAAACCAATATCAGGCTTACCTCACAGCACCAGAAGCCTTGGAGCTAACCTACTTGATGAAGGGGCTGTTCTTCTAAGCCTAAAAGCAGCTGATTTTAAGCTTAGGAGACAGCCCTTAAGAATCACTCATTTATCTTCGTCTTGAATCCAATCTGCCTTTCTAACTCCAGGAGGTATAGACAGGACCAATAAGCTTCTGGCCACTTTTGCGTAACTTCTTGAGATGTAATGGTCAGATGTAGTTCTAGAAGAGACTAAAAGCAATAGGTGGTTGAAAAATTCAACATTCTGATTAAAATAGTGTGATTTGGGTTTCATGTTTTTCCTTTTTTTGGTTATTGGAAAATGTCATTCCAAGAGATGGATAACTTTTGTAGGTCTCCAGCATTCTGATGAGTTTCTTTTTACCAAAATGGGGAAATACTTCAGTCTGAGATTTTGGGTCCCCAAGTTCCAATGACTCTGCTTTTTGCTAATTATAACATCCAGTTTTCTCTTTAACCCTTGAACTCGGAACACCTTTCGGCGAAAATGTAAAGTAGTTCTAACTTGGACAACCAGAGCAAAGAGTATACAGACAATGCCAGAAAATGGATATAGTTTACTTTACTTCGGCATTGACCTAACTATGTAATATTCAAACTAAGCTTTCTCCTCAAGTCAAAACAATAGAGGTTGGCACTGGCCAAAGGTGCTTTCTGAATTTTTTAAGGGCTGGATTGTTCCGAAATACGAAGTGGAAGAGAAAGGAGGTCCTCTTAGCCAAGAAGGCAAGGCCTATTATTCCGGATTCAGTTGCGATGAACAGCTTGTTTTGCTGTGTCCTTGAGATAATCCTCATCAGATATAGTTATGATTTGTTAATATTAGTACAAAAAGCTAGCGTAACTGTAAAAACACATGATGCATGTTTCTGGCATCAAGTTCCTTTATTTGATGGAAATATCGTTTCTTTGTCATTATGTTTTTTGGCTGCTYAACATTTAATGCATATGTGACATACACCTAGGAAGAGAGAAGGGAAAAAACTTAGGTGTTTTATCCCTTGCGGCCCCAGAGATGGGAGGGGTGGCTGGGCTGCAAGGGGCCATAGTAAGAAGATAAACATCTCTTTTGTTGTTATGCTGCAGAGTCATGTCATTTCCTAAGTTCTTACCTTGGTAAGGTTTAGCTGAGGTTCAAGTGGATGGTGTTAAAGCAACAAAAAGGAAAAAGGATTTAAGTGTGATTTCTTCATATCTTTC
The DNA here is from genome assembly GCA_001752375.1 of Rhazya stricta. Lineage (NCBI taxonomy): Eukaryota > Viridiplantae > Streptophyta > Magnoliopsida > Gentianales > Apocynaceae > Rhazya > Rhazya stricta. Next base: position 13,481,501 of record MEJB01000017.1, read on the forward strand.
TTCCAGGTGTTGTGAAGTCCAAACGATCAATATGGAGATTGCGCACTGTCATTGATTTTTTCTGGTCCATTATCAACTTAATTGGTGTGTTTTTCACGACAATGTTCTCGGTAATGTTGGAATTTCCGCATCAAGAGTCCTCATCTTTCTTGCTTCTGTTTTAGTGTACTAATTTGCTTGGTGACTTCTATTAGATGGAAAAATCAGATGCTTACAGGAAAGGATTCGCTTCAGGCAAGAAATGGGATGGTGGCGGGCCAGGAGGACCTGGAAGTGGTCCATATGGTGGTAGCTCTCGTGGACCTCCTCGGGGATTGGACAATGTTCGTGGCTTGAATAATATAAGGGGAGTTGATCACAGTAAGTTAGTTTTTCTTTTCATTTTTCTTTATAAATTGATTTTATCTTTTCAATAGATTTTTTCTCGGGCTATTCTTGAGCAGTGTTTTTTGATGCATTAGGTTCTCTTCCTGCATGTGGCTCTTGCTGTGGGGGTTGAAAGATTGGTGGAACAAATATGTATATTACSATCTCCAGTGATGCCTAGCCTAGAACAATATGTTAACTTTGATCTTGTGGATATAATTAGGACTCCCGTTATTGATCCTCCTGTGTACAATTTGTAAGCCTTAAATAAGTTGAGGTCCTAATTGTGAACTGTTTTATCTGGTTTTCTGTGCCATTCTTCTTAATCTTGGTCATTTGAGCTCTTCCTGTGCTTCATCAGGCATTATAATGTTAATTAATTATTTTACAAAATGACATCAAGATAGTAGTTCATAACCATTGGGTGAATGATTTGGGGTATGCATAAGTGGCCCTTACGTGGCTATAAGCTTTCCCGTAGGAACAAATATCGGGGSGMGCCCTTCTTTCTTTTCTTTTTTAATTATTATGCTTTGTTGAAATGGTATTGTAAACTTAAAAAAAGTTTACCAAATTAAATTTTAAAATTTATTTAAAATAAATAAATATTAAATTAAAACATTGCCATATAAGATGGTCAATGAAATGTGACATGTGTTAGAATAATATGATTTTTCTTACAATAAAATAATAGGCATGAGTTTATGTTTCAACAATTAATTATACAAAATGTGAGTACAAAAGTATGGTTTAAAGCATAAATATATTAAATCATATAGAATTTTTGTAATTGTCATAATCACGATATTTATCACTTCGTAGAAAGTGAAATAAACATAAGGTATAAGCCTACGTATATAAGCATAAGCATATCAAATAAGTATATATACCAAATAAGCATATGTGACTTATAATGTCTATATTTTTTTCCCCCTCGAATTGTCATTAAAAAAAGAGGTACGGGATCATTGAATGGTATTGATGTAAGGATCACACACTTTCATGTGTGGAACTCATTCAATTATTAAGTTGTGACCTTATTAGAAACATTAATACTTTCATTTATAAGAAATAAATACAATAAAGTATAATTACGAGTAAAGGTTTTGAATAAAAATAATGAAGAAACACTAAGCTTGTTTCGGTGGAGCCATTGGAGCATAATGTTCTGCATTTTTAGTGGCAATGTCACTAGCAGTTGCCTCAGCAGGAATATCAACACTTTGTATAGTAGATTTAACCTTGGGAGGTACAGCTTTCAGATTTTCTTCTAATCACAGGAACCTCTTTTTCTTCATCAAATTCTTCATCCACAATGTTCAGTGGGTTCCCTTCCTTGTCCCTAGGATCACCCTTCTTTACGCTTTCCGAGATATTTGAACTTCTTGTCCTTTTTATATTGGTAAATTTGATRTCTTGATCAATGAAATGTTGACACGTGTCAAGAATAATTTGATTTTTCCTACAATAGAATAATAGGCTTGAGTTAATGTTTCAACAAGCAATTATGCACAATGTGAGTATACAAGCATGGTTTAAAGCATAAGCACATTAAACCACATAAGATTTTTGTAATTGTCATAATCATGATATCTATCACTTCATAGAAAGTGAGATAAACATAAGGTATAAGCATAAGCATATCAAATAAGCACATATACCAAATAAGCATATGTAACTTACAATGCCTATATTTTTCTCCCTCTTTGGAATTATCAAAAAGAGGTAAGGGATCATTGAATGGTATTAATTTAAGGATCACACACTTTCATGTATGGAACTCATTCAATCATTGAGTTGTGACCTTATTAGAAACATTAATACTTTCATTTATAAGAATAGATACAATGAAGTATAATTACGAGCAAAGGTTTCGAATAAAAATAATGAAGAAACACTAAGCTTGTCCTGATGGAGCAATTGGAGCAGAATGTCTTTATTTTAAGTAGCAATGTCACTAGCAGTTGCCTCAGGAAGAATATCAGCACTTTGCATAGTAGATTCAGCTTGAATTGTATTTGATACTTCAGCTTGGGGGGGGTATGGCTTCCAGATTTTCTTATAATCATAAGAACCTCTTTTTCTTCATTAGATTCTTCATCCACAATGCTTAGTGGGTTCCCATCTTTGCTCTTTCCGAGATATTTGAAATTCTAGTCCTTTTTTATTGGTCTTTGAAGTTCTTTTTTATAGTGGTTTCTCGGGCTTTGCAGCAGACTTAGTCTTTGAAGTTCTTGCTCTTTTTGTAGCAGGTTCTTGCACTTCTACTTCAGCCGCAACTTTCACGACCTCTTCTTAAGCTTTAGATGCAGCTTCACTAGCATCTAGTTTCTTGAAAGCACTTTCCAAACTCAAATCTTCACTCATAGTTCCTTCTGAGTCTGACTGAGTTGATGCCTTGTCTTGATCATTTACAAAAGTAAGAACGGTTTGAACAATGAGGTTTGGTTCTTCCTCTTATGCCTTAACAAGTTTTGCAACTGTGGCAATTGCACTTACCTTCACTTTCTCACTCTCAACTGGTGTTTCTTGATTGTTATCCTCAATTGTCTTTTTGTTTTTTCCAATTTCAATGATTGAAGCTTTAGAACCATCTTCTTGGATAGGATATATCAATCTTAGTATCCAAAATCTCTTCCAATTTTTCTTCAATAGCCTCTTCTCTGTCATCTTCATTTTTTGTAACAACTTGCTATGGATTGCTTGATGATATGAAATTTTCTTCCAATTTTCTCTTTAGGCTAGGCTTAGGTGCATCAGCAATTTAAACATTTGCAGCTTCTTCCTCATCTCCTCTTAGATCAGCATCAATGTAGTGCAATCTTCCAATTAGTGCCTCTTGATTTTCCTCCATTAGTTTAATAATCCCTTCATGCTCATTATCAAGGGTAGCAACTAGATTTTTATATCTTTCTTCTTCTTTCCCATTCAGTATAAGAATAGCAGTCTCCATGTTTTAGGATAGATCATCTATCTTTCTGTCTTGATCATTTAGCTTTATGCATAAAAAACTCTTGAATGAAATCAGATCATTAAGTATGTTCTGCAACGAATTCTCCATTGCATCAAATCTATCATGTATGGCTAATTTTCTACTTGGATATCCTTTTGACCCTACCCTTCCTTTCTTTTCAAACTTTCTTCTTCCTCCTATGCTTCTTCTTCTTTTCCTTGAGCATTTTTCAATTTCTGGAGTCATTTTTCATTATGTTTTTCAACTTCTATTTCTTCTTCAATTGAGCTTTAGTTTTCCTAATTGTGCACTAAATTTCTTCTAACATCTTCATTTTATGCATTTTCTTGTTCCATTCATATACTTTCAAGTCATGCCAAACTACTCAAACCTTTCTCAGCGAGATCCTTTTTAGTGCGTCATTATTTAGGATCTCCAGATTCTTCTCTCCATTTACTAGAGGTATATCCTAAGCTTTGAAGAGTCTGATTAGAAACTCTCCCTAAGGCAAGTTTTTTGTTTTTAGTATCCATTGCCAAATATATGTGGTTCATTATGTAGGCAAAATTCACTAGTTTCCTCTTCTCCATCACACACATCAAGAACATATGCATCAGACTTACCGAAGTTTTGTGACCTTCATTTGGCAAGAAGATTGTTCTCACAATCTTGTGAAAGATTCTATGCTCAACATTGAAGAATTTTGTTTCTCTTCTCTGAGCCTTTGTGAAGCTTCTACCTTGTGCAAACGTTACACTAAATTCCTCCTTATTGAAGTAAGCCAATGGACATTCTTTAGTTACCTAGTACTATTTCACTCCTCTAGCAGGCACGTTTACAATTAAGTTTATTCTGTCTAGATCCAACACCATTTCTCTATGCCTCACTCTACTGACCTAAGTGACATTTTTAGTCTCCTCATAAACTGTCTTTGGAAGGTTTGCATAAAACTCATGAATTAACTCACTTTAGATGCCTTCATTCACATTAAGAAGATTTTGCCAACTATATTCATTGAAGAATATTTGTAGGTTTGAAAATGAGTCCAGAACTTCTTTTGAAACGATTCTGCAAGGAATAATGTTCTCGTTCTAGTTTAATGAGCTAGTAAACCCGAAATCCAAAATGAGAAAGCCTAAATAAAATGGTCCAATAGGTGCCAATTGGGTTTCTGCAAGCCCAAAGGAATTTGCCTAAAAACTCACCTAATTCGATTAGGGTTAGGATTAAGCTCCATAAATACACCATTGTAAACTAGGGTTTAAGGCTAACGAAGGTTAATGAAAATTGAAATTATCACTCTTACACACTCCAACAAATTCTCTCACAATCCTTTTGCCTCGATCGTGTTGATGGGCTTCAGAATCTACCTATTGTGAATTTGCTGGATCGCTCCTCAGTTTAACATCTAAGTCAAAGTTGGAGCATACAGTAAAAGGTAAACTTTTTTGTGAACTTTTCGTCTTGTTGTACTAATCATATAATCGGTAAGATGATACATGCTTGTATGCTTTTTATATTTTATTCTAATGTGCATGCTTTTTACTTACAGATACATGATGAGGAGTTATGACAACTTAACTTGTGGAAAAAGTTATGTTTGACGACATTTGTAAACGTCGTACAATGGTTCGTGTGATGACATTTGTAAGGTAGTTTAGCCGATCTTTACAAATATTGTCACGTGAATTTTGTGGTAATAAATTGAAAATGTCATTAAATATTATTAAGCTGACATTTATGCACAGTTGTTTAAGTTGATTTGTCCTATCATTTGTACCGACTTTTGGAAGAGTTGGGTCAAAAAATTGTTGCAACGTTTGCGAAATGTCAGGATAATGCATTTGCCACGATGTTTGCAATAGTCATACAATAGATAGTATACTGACATTTACAAATGTTGGAAATGATATTTCTAGCGACATTTATAAATGTCATATTTTTKATATTATCTTGACGTTTTACATCCATCATTTAATACATTTTATGCCAACATTTGTATATGTCGCTATACAAATATTTTGCCAACATATGTATAAGTCGTCTTAGAATGTTTTATGCCAACGTTTGTATATGTCACTATATGAATATTTTGCCAACACATGTATGAGGCATCATAATATGTTTGACGTCAACGTTTATATATGTCGTTATATGAATGTTTTGCCAAGACATGTATGAGTCGTGGTATTTATATTAATCCTAACATTTATAACGTATCATGGCAACATTAGTATCCCAATATCTTGATTGTTTTATCCAATGTTTTAAAAYGTGAGGATAGAAATTATTGATTTAAAAATAATAATAATAATAATAATTCGGCATTATTTCGAAATAATGCCAAATTATTATTCTAAAATTAAACTAAAATTAAATTATGAATTTAAAATTAAATAAATATTTAATTTCAATAATCCAGTTATGACAATTACATATGAAAAGAATTAATAATGGAAATAGAAAGAGTAATTACAATGAACAATAATTGTAATTTTATTACGTCGACAAGTGGGAATACAATATAATTGGTAATGAAGCCTAATATAAAAGCATTCACCATCCAACTAAATATCTGTATCAATACATGTAGTGTCATCTTAAAGAAAAGAAAAAAAATTAAATTCATAATTAAATGTAACTGTATCAATTATAATGTTAGTGCTATCGTGTGCGAACCCAGATTACTTCTAGGTTCTCCAGTCTACAAATCAACTTTTAGAGAAAGATATTGTCAGTACAAAGGCTCATTTACAGAAACAAATGTATATAATTGATACCTTTAGATAATATCTCATCCTTTACCTCATTTTCTACTCTTTTTACATTAGTTTCTTAATCTTTTATGCTCTTAATTGTGGGTTGTGATTCCATTTTTGATACATTAAGGATCAGCATATTCAAGGAACATATTGACCTACAAAAGTGCTTAGATAAATCTAATAAGTTTGATCCTTGAAAGGGTTTGGAGGAGAAATTAGATTGCTACAGCATTTAGACCCTCGAGGTAAGTGCATGAAAAGTAAAGAACAAACAAGTGCAAATCTCTATCATTTATTTGAAGGATCAGATCGAAAATAACATAAACGAAAATGCCAAAGTTCACTTCAATTTGTTTCCAGTAATGCTAAAGCAGAAGAGAAGCGGTGGGGACCATATTACCAAAAATAGACACTACAAGCTGAATGTTGGCTGAGACAGCAGTCAACTGTCATGAGCTAAAAGCTACAACATCGCTAACTCAGCAACATTTTGGGCTATAAAAGGATCAGTTGAACAACTAGAAGGATACAAATACATAGTAGTTCATAGTTGTAATTCTTAGAGCTTAGAATATCTAGTAAGGTTCTGCTCGACAAAAGAAACCTTTTTAGTTTAGAGTCATCTTACTTTGACATAGAACAGAAAGGAGAAGATAAAAGTCGTCCTTGTTTAGTTCTACTCTTTAGTATTTTAATCTACCAAGTTTCCCAGTTATTTCAAGTCATTGAAAGCTTCAAGTCAGTTTATGTTCATCTCTGATCTTGTTCTCTCAAATTTCTTAGCTGGYAAACAAAGCTTGAAAAAGCTGTTAGTTAATGGTTAGAAGTTAGTATCATTGAGTAAACTCTTTTTAGACATAAAAAAGATCCATTAAGAGTTGAGAAAGCTACGACCTTATTTTACTTTTTCTGGAAGTCAACAGCAACCAGGAAGTAACTAAGAGTTATTGCGTAAGATACAAGGTTAGTGCTCTAAGTGAAATCTATTGGAATATTATTTAGGGTTTAAGGGTGACATTTTTTGAGCCTGTAAAGCTCTTTTAGTCAGCAATCTAAGTACTCAATAGGAATAATAAAACTTATTCTACTAAGAAAAATGTATAAATCAATGAGATATTATAATGATGATTCCCATAGACATATAGTGTAATCATCTTACTTGTCCAACAATTGCAAAATAAGTGGCTTTGTGTGGGCATCACTCCAAGCTACTTGCCTGTACTACAACATACAACGCAGACTCCAACTTTTATTTTCTTGTCACTAACCTAACTTTTACGACTTTCAGTCATTTACTTCCAATTTAAGGTTTTCATCCTTACTTTCAATATTTACTTTACATTGCTTTTGCTATTGAACATTGTTGATGCTATATTATTGACTATTTTTTATCAAAGTTTGATGCATATTTCCTTTTATTAAACTAACCTCGTGGGATCGACGCTCTACTCATTCTTACTACTTTGGGTCACGTATTCTTGCTCGTGTGTTAGTTTAGTTGCAATCAGATTATACCCAACAAGTGTTTGGCACCTTTGCCGGGGATAGGCGTTAGTGAAACCAAAATGTGTAAACTTTCTTTCTTTAATATTTGTTAATCCTTTTCAGCTCTCATTGGTACTCAATAATGCTRGTGTATGAGAACTAAAGCAAAGCTAAGTTGCAAACTCTTGAAGCATTCGTCCTTGAACCTAAAGAAATCATCAGAAAAAGAAGAAAAAGATTAAGGATGGAAGCCCAACAAGTAAATGGAGCAAAGCAATGCAATAATAACCATCCTATGGTTAATACTGTAGCTTTGCCAGATGATAGAAACTGTGCCATACGAGAATATGTCATAGCAGTCTTACACTATCTGAATCCTGGAATTGTTAGACTTGAAATTCTAGCCCAACAATTTGAACTCAGTGGAATGGCTACTGAAGATCCACACCTACATCCATAGTTCAAGGAAGCGAGTGATTCATCCCAACTTCAATGTATATCAAATAAAGCACGTAGAATGAAGTCATTCCCCTTCTCCTTGAGAGATAGAGTAAGGGAATAACTGAACTCTTTGCCTCCAAATTCAGTATCATCTTGGACTAATCTGGCAGAATTTTTTTGATGAAATACTTCCCAACCAACAAAGAATGCAAAATTAAGAAATGAAATCACCTCATTCCAACAACATGAAGATGAGACSTTGTATGAAGGATGCGGTAGATTCATGGTGCTACTTAGAAAATGCCTACACCATGGAATCCAACATTGGATCCAAATGAAAACTTTCTATTGTAGACTCAATGCTTAAACAATGATGTGGTTGATAGTTCAACAAATGGAGCATTATTGTCAAAATCATACAATGAGGCATTCAACATCTTGAAGACCATAGCAAGCAACAATTATCAGTGGACGACCACTAAATTGGCGACAGCAAAGATAGTCCAAGGAGTCCATGCAATTTCAGTAGAAGTAGCATGCTTGACAATGAAGCTACCCAATGCACAAATGCCACCGCATTCTGCTGTTAAATGTATGTATTGTGGAGACCTGCATACTTTTGATAACTGCCCATCTTATCCAGAGTCTGTATGCTACATTGGAAATTTCAACAAATGAAATAATCCTTTCTCGAATACCTACAATCCTGCATAGAGGCAACATCCAACTTTTTCATAGATTAATCACAGATGAATTCTATAGCAAATTAGTACTAGAGACGACTTCATCTTCCTGGTCTCCCGCAGCAGAACCAACTTCAAAAGGCCAGTGCACCATGGACAACCAATATCTATAGAGACACTTCTAGAGGATTACTTGGTGAGAAATGATGCAATCATTCATAACCAAGCCACATCATTAAGAAACCTGGAGAATCAAGTTTGACAGGTTACTTCAGCACTAAACACCAAACAACAAGGCACTCTGCCTAGTGATAAGGAGAAACTTAGAACGGATGAAAAAGAAAATTGCAAGGTAATAACCCTCAAAATTGGAAAGGAGTTGAAAGTTCTAGGGGGCTGTGCCGATCAACAAAGGAGTTAACACCCACTCAAGAAGGCTACAATCTGGAAATCATTCGAGAGATAATTTCAAAACTAGTAAAAGATCCACATGTTGCAGTAATCAGACCAAGCAACACTACTGATAAATCGTCGCCACCATTTCCATAAATACCTATCAAGAAGTAGCAAGACAAGCAATTCAACAAGTTTTTTGAAATTTTGAAATAGTTACACATCAACATACCTTTGGTTAAGCATTGGAACAAACTTCCAATTATGTCAAATTCATGAAAAATATCTTATCAAAGAGGAGAAGGTCGGGAGTGTTTGAAACAATAGTTTTGTCCAATGAGTGTACATCAATTCTTCAGAATAAGTTATTTCCAAAACTGAAGGATCCTGGATGTTTCACTATACCTTGACCGATTTGAATTCTCATTACGGCAGAGCACTTTGTGGTCTTGGAGCAAGCATTAACATCATACCCATGTCCATTTTTAAACAACTAAGGACATAAGAAGCAAGACCAACCATGGTGACTCTGCAGTTAGCAGATTGTACTTATACATATCCTGAAGGAAAAATTGATGATGTGTTAGTTCAAATCAAAAAACTCATTCTTCCATTTGATTTTATAATCCTGGACTATGAGGCTGACAAGGATGTTCACATCATTTTTGGACGACCCCTTCTTGCTATCAAAGCAAAGGAAAATTGGCGATGATAGTGGATGACCAACAGGTTACTTTCAACATATTCAATATGTTGAATTTCCTTGATGAACGAGATGAGTGTTCCACAATGAAAAATATTGAGCAAATGAATGCCAAGCATATTAAAGAATGCTACAACATTATATACTCAGATGAAAAAGATGATGATTATGCCGAGAGTGAATGTTCAAATAATGATGCAACATTCGCATGTAAACTCTCAACAGACATTCAGCCAAAGATTTAAGGCATTGTATTTTTCTCAGAGAAGTGTGCAACCACTCAAACCTTCAAGTGAAAGTCTGCCAGCATTGGAAGAGAAAGCACTACCATCACACTTTAAGCATGCTTACTTGGGTGAGAAAAAGAAGCTACCAGTAATAATCTCTGCAACATTGGGAGAACAAAAGGAGATCAACTYCTTTCTGCTCTGAGGAGTCATAGGTACTTCAAACTGGTTATTTTTTGCCCTCATTGTTTAAGATGCTTATGATTTTTTAAAGTCATGTAATAGATGCCAGCGAGTGAGAGTCCCAAAAACATGAAATGCCATTGAATAACATTTTAGAAGTTGAGATTTTTTATGTTTGGGGAATAGATTCCATGGAACCCTTTCGCAGCTATTTTCCAAGTGGTCAAACTCCTTCAGAAGAACATTTTTACAAGATTTAGTACACCAAGAATTTTGATCAGTGATGAATAAATACATTTCTGCAATAAGATGATTGAGAAAGTTCTTGCAAGATATGGGGTGATGCATAAAGTTGCTACAACATATCATTCCTAGACAAGTGGGTAGGCAGAACTTTCAAATAGAGAGATCAGAAGAATATTAGAAAAAATTTTAAGTCCAAAATCAGAATGATTGGTCTCTAAGATTAGATGAGACATTATGGGCATAGAGAATGGCTTCAAGACACCATTGGGGATATCTCCTTTAAAATTGATCGATGGAAAGGCTTGTCACTTGCCATTTGAACTGAAAGACAAGTCAAAATAGGCAATCAAAGCGTTGAATCTCAATTTAAAACAAGCTGGTCAACACAAAATGCTATAGCTTAATGAGATGGATGAATTCAGAAATGCTGCATATAAGAATGCAAGATTGTACAAGGAGAAGGCAAGAGATGTCATGACTAGAAGATTTTGGAAAGCAAATTCCATGAAAGGCARCAAGTTTTGCTATTCAACTCAAGGTTAAAGTTATTCCTCAAAAAATTGAAATCTCGATGGTCAGGACCTTTTGAGGTCATCTAAGTGCACCCTTACGGAGCAGTAGAATTGAAGGATGAAAGGAATGGAGGTACATTTTAAGTCAATGGATAGAGGCTAAAGAATTATCAAATCAGAGGGCAAAAGGGCGAAAGGATTTTCTTAGAACATCGCAATACACTATGATGCTACAACAAAGTCATGCTGAGGACCGTAAACTAAGCGCTGAAAAGAGGCAACCCTTGATCTACATTTCATTTTCAGTTAGTTTATTTTATTTCTCTTTATTTTGGTTTTAACTCTTAAAATCACTAGTTTCTGAAGGGTAGGGTGCCACTACACCAATTTAATTTCTTTTTGTAGGAAAAAGAAGACACTGCAAAATACGAACAAAAGGGAAATAGAACGGCACAAGGAAATGGCACATCACTAGAACATTTGATTCAGTAGAAATTTGAATAGGTAGTAGCACCTCATTCATCATCAGCAATAGAGGCTAAGATAGCACTCAGTCCAGTCGTTGCAATCCTTGGAACTCAAAAGCCATAATGGAATTAGCAAAAAAAGGAAATTGTTGGAGATTGAACTGTCAAGGCTAATCAAATAGGCAACGATTAAGTTTGAAAAAGAAATAAAATCGTCCAGAAAACTTCTGAAACAACAAAGCAAAAAAGAGAGAGGAAAAGAAGAAAAGAAGCTTGCAGCAGTGAAAAACCTTCAACAATGGTGATAAAACTCGTAACCTCCAAAGAAATTGGTACCACTGCCAAATTTTGCTACRGAAGAAGATGAAAAGAGGTTTGATGATGTCTTCAAGAAGAAGATATAGCTACTGGAAAAAGGTTTCCTCTTTACAAAGGATGCGACGGAAATCATTGAAAGCATGAAGAAAGGCATAGAGCACCACAAGTAGGAGGAGTTCTCACAGCACCCTGAAAACCCTTACTTGAACTTGCTAATGGAGTTATATGCTAATCTTGTAGATTTGAAGGAAGGCACAATAACGGTGCGAGGAATAGCAGTCAAGCTTGGGTCAAAAGTTATCAACAAAGACTATGGGCTTCCTAATGGTAAATCTAAGCATGAAAAATTGGTTCTTGAGGTCAATGATGACAAGAATAAAATAATACTCAAAACCGTAACTATGGAAGGAATGGAATGGAGTATCTCAGCCACTAGGGCCAAGATGAATCTGAGGTCCTTACTCATTCCGTTGACAAAAATCTGGTATGATTTCCTTAAATATTGTCTTACTCCTACTACCCATGATTACACTATCTCACATGAACAAATGATGCTTATGTATTCTACGCCTAGAAATATTTATTAATGTTGGTCAGATTATGTATGCTGAGTTGTGCATGTACTGAAAAGAGAGTAGGAAAAGACAATCAAAAATATTGCCCCCCTCAATGAACAGGCTACAGTAAGGATCTCCAAAGTGATTGGGGAAACTTCTACCCCAACCACTAGGAAATGAAAAGCCACCATTGCTCAATTGATACTTGAGGAGGARTTTGAGTCTGAGGCTGAGAAAGAAGAGGCGGAGGAAGAATCTAAAAAGGAGGAATCTGGGAATGAATCTAAGAAGGACAAAATTAAAAAGGAGGATTATGATGAGGTCATGAAAATTGAGGATGATGAGACCATTTTTAGCAAAACCCATTAGTCAGAAAAGCAGCAAGTTTGTGGAGATAAAGGAGATGTTGATAATGCTGCAGCAATCTAAGGCCCTGTTGAAGGAATAGATGATTAATTTTTGGGCATATGTGGAACAAAGAGATGTTGTTGACTAGATGAACATGACCAAGGCATTGAAGGTGATGAACACATGCACTTGAAACCGATGAAGATGAGACTGACAAAGATGCTAAGATTCAATAATCTAGCAATACCAACGAGTAACTCTGCCTGTTGTAACCTGAGGGTTGTGTAAAACCTCATTCTAAAAATTTAGTGAAGTTTGAGATGTGTCTGAAATAATGTTTTACTATTTTTTGGATTTATTATGTTTGTGTATTAATAGGTTTGAATTGGGTATTTGGTACTTGATAATCTAGTTTAATTTTGAGTTTTATCATGCTATGATCCTCTTTGTTATAGCATAACCTATTTTGCTTGAAGCATTTGATTGAGTGAATTTTGCCAGCTTGTTTAAGGTAGTTTAGCATTTTGATAAATCACTTGAAATAGGTTAAGGTGTTGTTTTTAAAACTCACAATTTTCTATGGTTTAGTCAAAGAGGGTTTGAACATTGAATTTAAACTTGAGAATTTTCTGTGAAATTTCTTTGCTATGTGCTGTCTTTGAGAAAGATATTTCAAAATAAGTTTGGGGGAAAAAAGTGTTTTAAACGAAAACTACTCTGCTACTTTTTGTACCTAAGTAACCAGAGGCGCTCATGCTACCCATGTATGCCTTTAAGTCAAAAGGCATTTGTGACATAAGAGAATACCAATAGAAAAATCCACAATTTGGAAGCAAGCTATATTAGTAAAAAAACCCTTCTATTGATCAAAATTTTAATCTCTCTTGATCAAGCTCATTTGCATAAAAGAATTTTCTTGATGAAAATTTTGTTGAATAAATTCTTTGCTACAACAAACCAAGTGATTTAAAAGATCATAGAATGATTATGGAGTTTAACTAATCTTATTTTGCTGGCTTTTACTTGATCCTCTTGATTTTCAATTTTTCTAATTACTTGATTTTTGTTTGTTGTATAATGAACTCGAAAAAGTCACCTAAGTTTAGATAGAACACTATAGCATTTCTTGTCATACCCGAGATATTACTTTTTATGAATTTTGTATGATCGGATAATTGTGTGCCAACTAGGGTTTGATAATTTTCTATGTGATCATTTTTTTTATTTGTAYGTTTAATTAAGTATGGAATTATCGTGTTAACTTGGTTAGTTAGTGGCTCAACTTGTTAGGCTTATTTGTTTCTCATTCGAAAACTAGATTTTTACCGAAAGGAAAGCTCATAGAATTTAATTTATTGGATTGGATTGGCTATAGAATGGGGAGGCCCAAAAGTTTCGAGTTAGGGCCCAAGAGCTGAAAAAAAAAAAAAAAGGCCCTAAATCAACTTAACACCATCTACCCCTCTTCCCCAAACCCTTCCTGCTGCTTGCACCACCTCCATCTCCATCACTGCTGCCGCCGCCCCCACTTCCAGGAAATTCTTGCCTCTGACACCCTTCCTCGCTGCACTCACCACCTCTCCTTCCCCGACGCTATGCCCACCCTCTCCGCCAGCTGCTTGAGAGGTTCGCAGCGAGGCCACCACTCGCAGTCCATCTYGGCTCCGTCGCTGTGTGCTGATCTAAGAATTTAATGACTTATGTAATTATGTTCTCTAGTAAAATAATGGGAGAACATAGATTAAGTTTTATACGTGATCTAAGAATGAGTTTAAATTGTATGAAGAATGTGTTTTGACTTAGAAATGTATTATTTTTGATATTACCAATATCAATTGTTGAGAAGGGTAAAAAGCTATGAAATAAGTTGTACCTTTAAGAATGTGATAGTTTTGGCGATGTGGAAATTAAGTAGGGGTTAAAATTGGCAAATGACATTCGTAGGATATGCGTTAAATATTTTAGCTTGGACAATCGTGTTRAATGAATTTTCTTTTTGTAATCATAATAAGGTCAKTTTCGAGCACATTGACGTTAAGAGCGGTCRAGGGATTCTACTCTGCAATTTAAATAGAATTTTAACGTTAAGGACTCCAAGTAAGCAAATCCCATACCCACCCACTTATTCTGTTGTGTGTTATGTGGTGATTATATTGGACTGTGCTATGGAATGTGTAATGATTGTGTTGAATTATTTCATTTAATATATTTCAAAACTGTTATTATGTTGAATGGTGTTTAAATACAGATTTATGTAGTTCATGTCATGGGCATGTAATTATAGTATTCTACATTGTTCCTAGCATGAGCCATTCGTACATTTAGAAAGCGAATGGTTTAGGAAATAAAATTTGAAAGGAAATGAATTTTTATAAATGAATTATTATTAGGAGAATGTTAAGATTTTGGAAAGGAGTGCAAACCTAGCCATGAAAGATGTGAGTGGGAAATGAGGTATGGGAGACTGGCGCACCTGACCTAACTCTCTTTTAGGGTAGGGAGATAAGCAACGTTCACCTCTTGGAAGGTGAAAAGATGAAAGAAAAATTAAAGTGATGTTAACCGTTATGCGGTCCTACCGGTAGGAAATGTGATCGGATTCCAAAGAATAATGGCCCACTGCAAGCTTAATGGCTAGGCGTTACACTAAGTGAGCTCACGACTTTAATGAAATGAAAAGGTTTTAAAAAGTTCTTACATTTTAAAATGGAAGTTTTTTGGAAGTAATTAGGAAMTTTTATTGAGGAAGTGAAATATAAATTCATGGTATATAGAGCATTTCACATATATTCATACATGGGATTTGCTTATTGAGCTTTATAGCTCATTCCATATCCTTCATTCTACATTTCAAGTRATGTGTAGCCACATGGTACGTGGAGATCATTTATGGGCAAGCCTTGATACCCCGAAGTGTTATTTTAAATAAATTTTAGTGAATAAGATAAATGGTTGGATAGAGAGGTTTATGTATTATTTAATTATTTCTTTATTTATTTAACTATTCGTGCATTAAATTCTTTCAAGTTCCGCAAATTTTAATTTTGGTAAATGCTAAGTTAGTAAAAGATTGTTGGAATGCTCTACTTATTTATATTGAATGTTTGTTGGGTTGGAATACATAATATTTATGAGTATTGAAAATGTTTGGGAACTTTTTGATTGTATACAGGGAGTAGTTGTTGAAGTTACAGAGGAAAATCTGCTAAAATTTTTATAAAACTTTTTAGACAAAGTATTCARATTTTTGTTTTCTACAGTAGTTGATATAAATATGAGTACGGTCAGCAATACTCTCGGTTTAGGACAGTTACTAATCTGGGGGTGTTACATTTCTTAAGGACTAGCAATGATTTAAGTTTTGTGAAGTGATAACCATAGATAATATCCCTATTTTGACCCCCATTTTTGGTCAATTTTAACTAGTTCTTTATGAATTTAAGCTATTAACCTTGGCTTGTGACCTTAATTTTGATTTCTCCTTCATTATATGTTGAGAATAAAAAGTAGATATTTTGAACCTAAACTTTTTATCTTTAAGAAAGTTTTGCAGGATAACAATAATACTGCATAATTCATAATTCTGAAGAACGAGTTTGAAAAGTTCATGTCAACAAAGCAGCACAAATTCCTCGCAATTAATGAAATATTTGAGTGAAGAAACAACATAAAAAAGGTTCTCTGTGTTGACTTTTGAGCTTTACTTGAAATAGCCAAACAGGAGAAAGTATTGAGAACCACATTACCCAAAATACACTACAAGACAAATATATGCTAAGTCAACACTGAACTGTCAAAAAATAATGCTTTAGCAATTACCAACTCAACAACATTTCCAGTCCTATATAAGGAAAAAAAAAACTTCAAGAAGAGAGAAGTGTCAACTTTTAAATTTTTAGATCAGTTTCTTAGATTATAGAATAGGGTTCTCTTCAATAGATCGTTGTGCTTTCATCAGATCATTTAAGGGTGGAAGGCTTGATAAAGATAACTACCCAAGATTAGGATTGGTTAAGTTTATATCGAGTGCAAATCTTTGAAATATTAAGAAATCCAATTGAGGTTTAGGAAGCCATGAACTCAACCTAACCACTTTCCGAATTGATATTAACAGAGAAAGTAACTTAGTATCCTGGTCATAAATCATATGGTTCGTGTACTGAGTGAAATTTGCAAAACAATTGCTAAGGGATAAACAACCTCTAATTCTTCAACAACTTATTGCTATAGCATTCTAGTATCTGGCTAAGAAAATGACATTTGTCTCACCAGTGAATGATACTTCAGCATTATCGAAATTGTTGGGAAGATTACCACAGAAATATGGTTTGGTCTCCTTACATCTCCTACTTTTGCACTTGGCTTCATGTAAGACATTACAATATTCATTGGTGCTATAACATCCAAAGCTAACTCTAACCTCTCAYTGACTGCAACTGACTTTTTATAGCTTTTTGTCTTCCTTTCATTTACATTTACCTCAATCGTTTTACATTTATTTACTCGCTTTCGATCATTTACTTTTAAGTCATCCCCATTTATTATCCCATCTATTGCACATACATGGGATGAAGCACCTGAATCACGAACCCAAGAAGTGGATCTGGGAATAGAAGAACAATTGTTAAGAAAGCAAGCGAGTCAATGGTATACAAAGCGGAATAAAAACAAAAACAATACAAGCRTATATCATCTTGTCACTTTCATGATTAATAAAATAAGATGGAAAACAACAAAATTTACCTTTTTTCGTATGCTCCGACTCTAACTTATATGTTAAACTGAGAAGCTATCTAACAAATCCACAACAATCAGATTCTCTCGATCGTCCACGCGAACCCAAGGCAAAAGGATTGTGAGATAATTTGTTGGAGTGTGTATTGTGAGACAATTTGTTGGAGTGTGTAAGAGCTATAATTTCAGCTTTCATTAACCCTAAATCCTAGTCTATTATGATGTATTTATAGACCTCCAAAAATCCTAATACTAGCCCAACATGTTGGACCATTTTATTTAGACTTTCTCATTTAGGATTTAGGTTTAATAGCTCATTACATTAAATTAATTTAATTTTGTTTGCCATCAAATAAATATTTTACCTACCTCATTAGTAATCTCTCACATGATACTTAGATTTGGGATATGCTAGGTTCCCTACCTATTCGGTACAAGCTAGTACAAATGACCATTTTGCCCCTGACGGTCCTATTGTGTGTGACTTCCTAGGTTCATCATTAAATAGCAACGAAAACTAATATTAAGTTCATTTAATATTATTTGACTAGTTTGTTTCCATAACTTCATACTAGGATTTCCACAAATCATGGTTGATGTCTAGCAAAACATTCCATGACCCCTATTTAATGAATGAAGAAGTTGGACGAATTCTATTAAACAAACCAAGACTATAGTATTCTATTCCTTCCATTTTGTGTGTGACTTCTTGGGTTCATCATTAAATTGAAACTAATATTAAGTTCATTTAATATTATTTGACTAGTTTGTTTCCATAACTTCATACTAGGATTTCCATAAATCATGGTTGACGTCTAGCAAAACATTCCATGACCCCTATTTAATGAATGAAGAAGTTGGACAAATTCTATCAAACGAACCAAGACTATAGTATTTTATTCCTTCCATTTTTGATAATCATTTTGGGAACATATCAAGTACATTATCTCGATTCTTTGACTACTATGAGAAACTTTTTTTCTCATCACATTCTACTTCGGTCGAAAATTTCTTAGTCAAGAAACAATGTACAAGGATATATTTCTTCCTAAAGAAGAAATTATGAATTCCTTTATTGCATGATCACATGTTCTCATATATCTTATACTAATACTGTAACACCCCCAGATTAGTAATTGTCCTAAGCTGAGAATATTACATCATTCTACTCGCAAATAATCCACTATCCATTTAAAATTCAACAATACTCAAGTTAAACATGCGTTTTAATCAAACTTCACTATCCGAACATTTATTCAAAACAGAAATCGTGGAAACCTCAAGAATTTAAACCATTTAGAAAAAAATACTTATTAGTAAGCGGAAGCTATTCAAATGGACCATTATCTTACTACATAACATTTATTTAAAACACATTCCAGGGTATCATAGCTTGCGCACAAGCAACCTCCTCGCCCCATCTGGTTACACATCATCTGAAATGAAACATAAGAAAAACAAATGAGCTAAAAAACCCAATAAGTAACCTCATGCATGAATGCATAAACATGTCCTACATGTCATGAAATTTTAAGATTTCGCCTTTTATATGAAAAACTTTCCAAACATTYCCTTTTCAAAATTTCATTACAAAACATTTCCTTCAAAATTCACTTACAGTAAAACATTCCATTTCCTTTCATTCGTGAGCTCACTAGAGTGTAACGCCTAGYCACTAAGCTCTGTAGTAGGCCATCTTATTTGAAACYCGATTCCATTCCTACCGGTAGAACCGCAAAGCTGTTAACGTTTCATTTTCAAAAAAATGGTTTTCTTTCCATACTTTCACCTCCAAGGAGGTGAACATTCCATTCTTACCTACCCTCCAAGAGGGTAGGGTCAGGTGTGCCAATCCCACCCGCCCCATTTCCCACTCACATCTTTCGTGGCTAGGTTTACACTCTTTTCCGAAAACTTTGACATTTTCCCTTAAAATTTCATTTCTTAAACCATTCACTTTCTAAATGTGTGAATGGCTCATGCCAAAAGTGACGTAGAATTCTAACTACATGCTTATGACATGAAATGCATACAACCTTATATAACATAACATCCGACAAATAGTACAAGATATGAAACATGATAATATATCATTCGACATACAAGTAATGCAGGATATGAACACATGTAACATTCCACACAATTACACACATCAACATATAATCCCATACACAACACATTAGAGCAACTAAAAGAGTTCAATTACATTCATTTATAACGTTAATGAGATGGGAGGATTACTTACCTGGAGTCCTTTATGTTAATGGGTTCCTACTTAAGTCGCGATGTGAACTCCTTCAACCGGTCTCAACGTAAGGCCTCAAGATGACCCAGTTGTGATAACAAAAAAAATGTCTACTTAGTTCGATCGTCCCAACTTAGGTATTATGTGTTTAATCCAAGAATGTCCTTTATAAATTTATAAATTCATATTTAGTTCTCATATTATCGAATTCATGTTTTTAAGGTTACAATTCAATTCCTTAGCTCGGGTATAAACCTAATCTATATTCTCTCATCAATTCACTTCAGGGCATAATTATGTACAAGTCATAAAATTTTAATATTAAGTGTTACCGTTTTCATCTTAAAATTCACGATATCCAAATGTTGCGGGAGCGGTACTGGATTTCCAAGCGTGCGCTCAAGCGGCGTACACAATAGCATCTGGGCGCCTGGGCGTCGGGCGCCAAGTGCCTGGACTCTTGCTCGGCGCCTGGTGCTTGCTGGGATTGGCACTGCTAAGACTGGTGTTGAGTGCCGGCCCTGCTGCTGTCCCTCGTTCTTGGCCAAAAAAACAACTCAGCTGACCGACAATATTTTTGGTCAACTTCCAGTGACTGGTTGATGGCAAGGGACAACCGGCAAAGAACGAGAGGAGGGAGACGGCTTACCGCATCTGGTAAGGGTGGATCCTCCTGGCGTCCGTCTCGCAGCAACTCGAGCAGTAAGTGATCAGCCTCAGCGACGCGCACTGCGAGCGACGTGGTTTGATGCGGCGGGCCGATCGCAAGCCGTGACAAGCAGCGGCCACTTCAAGCGTCAGCAATAGAGAAAGGGAAGAGAGAAGAAGAAGCAAGGAAGGGCCGCGACAAGCGGCGTTGGGTAGGCAGAGGGGAAACGGCGACGRCGGTGGCGTACAGGGGTAGAAGATGAAGGGTTTCTTTAGGTTTTTCTTTTTCTTTTTTTTTCTTTTTTTAAATTTATATTTTGGGCCGTAACCCAAACCCGTCGGGCCTTCCCATTCAAATCTAACCCCAAAATCCGTAAATTAAATATAACGGGTTTCCTTGCAATGAAAAAGCYCAACTTCCAACTAACAAATAAATAGGCCCACGAGTTGAGCATTTAACCAAACGATAACTCTTATTCGACACGGACGATATTTCCGTACTTATTAAACGTGCGATTTCAAAATATTAATCACATATAAAATTTTCAACCCTAGTTGGCGCACAGTTTCACACGAAATCAAACAAAATTAATAAAGGAAAAATTTCSAGTATTACAAATACTATAGATATCATGTACTTCTATATACTCRAGTAGTCAATAGCAGTAAGTCATAGCTAAGGGAATATGAGAACATATATTATCTCAGATCAAAAGATTAAAACTTCATAGTCCAATGACAAGTAATTTTCCATTTACTTGATCATTTCGTTTAAGTTTATTTGTCCATACAAATATTTACAATGGGACGAGATTTCCCTTTTTTCATCCCATTAGTATCTCTATACTTGATCATATGGAATGAAAACAATACATCTTTACAAATTATTATTTATCACAATAATAATCCTATGAGTAGGAACAACTTTATTATTCGTCTTGATTATTTTTTTATCTCATCATCATACTCACGTGAAAAGAATAAGCAACTAATAGTGGACATAATGGGAAATAATGTAACTAATGATATTACAAATAGATAATGCTCTAGAGCACATCCCTAACCGCTACAACATACTCTCCAATGCACTACATTAATTGGACTGAGCAATTTACTCCCTACTTACCCAAGCAATAGAATTGTCCTTAATGATCCCAAATTAAAGATCTAGATTCAAGAGGGATATTGATCCAAGTATACTCACAGCAAGAATCCGAATTAGGTGCAAAACCTTAAAATGCAGACGGGGACATACATGAATGCTATGTCTTCAACCATAAAAACCACTCACATTACTCAAGTCTATCCACTAGTTCAAGCAGCCTAAATATTTATCTTGACTCTAGCTAAGATAATGATTTTAATATATGAATTCGATCTCTTAGGCAAATTGAAAACAAGCTTAAGCATGCATAACTAATTTATTAGAACATCATCAACATTTAAGTTCATCAATAAACCTTAACTAAAAATAAAATTAACTCATGCTTATAATATTAAAACACAAATTTGCAAAATATTCTGTTCATTAAAAAGATCAAATATCAATTCCAAGTCAGAACAAACAGAACAGGAATACAGATAATAATAACTTCAGCAAAATATCTATAGTTGTAAGCTTCTGCAGTCTTCAATTCTGCAACAATTGCTACATAGTCCAGCACTTTGATTGTAGCCTTTTGCTTCTTCTCCAACCAATGGCGCCTCCAACGTCTTCTCCAATTGTGGGARCAACTTCTTCCCTTGGCTTTCAGCCTCCATAAAAAGATTTAGAGTGTAAGAATGGCGAAAACATTCAAGCTTCCAAGAATGGCTAAACCCCCCGCCCCCTCCCCCGATACTTCTTCCTTCTCTTTATCTTCTGTAATTGTGTAGCCTTGGAAGTTCCAATTGGGCAAGAGATGTTTCCTTTTGATGTTGTCCAATGAGGGCTGTTCGCATGGCAATCAAATGGTGGGTTGGTCCAATGAGAAGTTTCCCATATGGCCACAAAAGACATGAAAGAACTGTTGGTCCAATGGCAAGCCTATGTGGCACCTGCAGTAGTTGGCAACTTTGAATGCTTTATCAATTAATTTAGCCTGTTTCTTCAATTCCAAATTTCCATATTCCTTTTTGTCATTTTAGCCTCTTTTTGCCTATAATCACCACCCATAGCTTTAGACCTCGAATTCAACTAAGCAATAGAATGACTTTGATGCACATTAACATTCTTGATAAAATGGGCTTCACCAAGATAACTCGTCCTCATTTGATCTTCTTTACAGGAGAGTTTTCGTAAGAATCCTCGCTATCTAGAGTATTGCAGTGGACAAAAAGATATTGTACTCCTTAAGCTCATAGGGAATTTATTGTATTCTTCATCATACAAATAGATCTTCAACCTTTCACGTACAATGACAGATAACACTAATGATGGGCAAAAAACCAATGTTGCTCTTGAAGCTAATGAATTGGGATTATTAACATTACATATCGATTCCCTTTCTCTGCACCCATGTTTTTAGCTTAGTTGAAGGACTGTCACCATAAAATTTGTCAAAAGACAAAAACGTGATTGTTTTTCCAAGTCCCATATCATTTGCAAAAMCTCCACCTCTAGATGATTCTGGCTTAATTATATCTTTCGAGGGCTCCAATACATCCAAGTCCGCGGTTGCACTATGCACAACACTATTGTATGCAACTTCTACCTAAGGTAAAAGATATTCCTCCATATTCATATGTTCAAAAAAATATGGAATATCAATCTTAATTTTGAAATCTTGATCAGTCCGACCTCGTGGTTCAAATTGTATAATTTTCTTCTCAGAATCAGAATATTTAGCATCTCTGCTGTCACGTAGAGCCCTAACACGTTCTTCTTCCATGCTTCTATTGATGTTACTATTATTATTCCTTCCTTCAAGCAATATACTAAGATTCTCCATCTGACCATTCTGATTATTGATGGCCATCATGGGACTGGTGATCTAAGCAATAAAAGCATCCAAATCCGCTCTTGTAATTGGAACATCGTTAGACTTATCAGCCACTGATATCAACAATGATCTTAATCATATAATGATTAACCCTAAAGCCCCATTAATGAAATAGAAACAAATCTCAAATCCTATAAGGACTAACCCCAAAACTCAATAAATAAAATAGAAAGAAATCTAACCATTAATTAAAAAAGTCTACAAATCGGTAAAACTTTAAAACCCACTTTGATCTTCAATGTCCTCGGCCATCTGCGTCCTACATCAATATCACTCACCAATTTTGCAGAGGAACAATCTATCACAAGTTTCGAGACAAAATTGCAGATTTCTTGTAGCGTTAGGATATATAAAATATATATAAACTTTGAATCGTGAAAAATTATTGTGAATGGACTTTGTGTGCCTACTAAGATGATTGATGGAGTAAGAATTCCCTAAGAATTTAAGGAATTCAATGAGGATGGACCTTGAATTATCAATCAATGAATATTTTGAGTCACGCTGTTGATGTGAATGAGTAAAATCGGGTGAGCGTTTGTGCTTCAACCCATGAGATATGAAAATTAATGTTGGWAGCTACTCATGAGGGAACAAAATCATGTCAAAAAGACAAAATTGAGAATGCTTGTGAGAGATAACGAATTATTCTCTATGAAGCCCAATGAAACATTTTTGACATGTTCATTAGATTCACAAATGTGATGAATGAATTGGAGGGACATGGGAAATCATCGCCCATGGAGAGCAAAACATGAAGATTCTTGATGCTTTACCAAAAGTTTGGTACCCAAAAATCTAGAAATTAAAGAGTCTTAAGGATTTGAAGTAGGTACCTTTCTAAGAACTTGTTTGGTCACTCTTGACCAATGAGATGAGGCTAAAGAGGCTAAATGATAATGAGGATGAAGATTTATGGTTCTATGAGGAAATCTAGCTTTGGTATAAAAAGTTTGTTTTTTCCATACTTAATGATTTCTCTAAATTCACGGAGGTTTTATATATTAGTTGTAAAAATGAAGCTTTGAATGCTTTTGTAAAAATATTTTAAAGAGCTCAAAAGTTTCCCAGTTGCAAATTGATTGGTAAAGGAGGAGTGACGATGAAAAAGAATTTTACAATAAAGAGTTTATACCCTTATTGTGATGATCATGGCATTTTACACAATTTCTTTACCCTAAAAACTTCCCAACAAAATGGTATAGTGAATCGGAATAATTACACTTATCAACAAATGGATCAATCTATGTTATGTGAAAAAAGTTTACCTATGTATTTTAGACCGAAGCAGTTATCASCTCTTGTTATATCATAAATCATGTTTTAATTAACCATTTTTGAGAAACTTTCTTATGAACTATTATTTGGTAGAAATATATCACTCAATTTGACTTTGATCATTATCTTCTATACTTCGTATATTATTCACATTGCATCAATGTTTGTGAGCATAAAAAAGGAAAAGATTGGAAGTCTAAAACTTTTAATCACTCAATATTGGTAAGTACTTATACAMTGAGATGTTTAATATGCGGTTTGGATTTTCGGGTGATGAGATCAAATGTGAAGAAATATGTCTTCCAAACTTATTCAATTTGGGGAAAGTTGTTCTTCAAGTCGAGTCTTTCAAGATTACTTTGGAAATGAATAACTACTCAAATTGGAGAAATATTAGACTAGAGTTTACAGTACTAGTAATTGCTTTTTTTAAAAGAATCCTAGTAAAGTTATATTCTACTTAAACTCTAGTC
The DNA here is from genome assembly GCA_001752375.1 of Rhazya stricta. NCBI lineage: Eukaryota > Viridiplantae > Streptophyta > Magnoliopsida > Gentianales > Apocynaceae > Rhazya > Rhazya stricta. Next base: position 13,506,504 of record MEJB01000017.1, read on the forward strand.
GTACCTTAAATACTTGATTATACATCTTGGCTCMAAAACTTCTCACAATATATGAGAAAAATGTTTCATATTTCTTTGCATCGAAGTATCTTTTGGAAAATAATTTTGTACCTTCACATGATCTTTTATGTGTTTTGAGATGTTCTGAAAGTGTTTTTTTGTGTACCTTATATGTTTTTAGAACTCTACAATAGTACAAGTTCAAGTTGTAAATGTACGCCATAAAGTTTGGACGAAATAAAAGGTTTTGCGCATGGCCTCGAGGCCCAATGTTTGAAAGAGGGCGACACAAGAACAATGAGTTGTGAATGCAATTTCAAACGCATCCTTAATCATTTGAACTATTGGTTCAGACATGTCTTGCTGGAGTGCAAACATCCAGACCTTATTCAACTGCACATAATTAACAATAATTCACTCTTTTCTGTAAATGGAGGGTTCATTTCAACATAAATACTTTTTATGAAATCAATTTTTAAAGTCTATCAAGTGAGCAAAACATTACAATTTGCAGAATCATGTTTATCTCACACTCGAAATAAAATTTCATTAAGCTATTCAGAATGTCATTAAACATTTTGAGTACAAAAGTTGAGCTTTCATTTGTATCAATCTCCACGTTAAGTGTGGTAATATTCTTGTTCTCTATCCACATCTTTGTGATTGTATCAAAGTTGAGTAGACCTCCTATTATAATCAGAGTGATCTTTGGTTACAAGAGTTAAGGGTGATCCTCTTTCATTATCAAGAAGTTGGGTCATACTCTCTATGGATATGAATGATCGATCCTCTTTGCTTTGTGAAATGTAAGATCCAGTTTGTCTTCCACCATGGATTTGAAAACAAAGACTATAAAAAAGTCTCCGAAAATCATAAGCGAAGAGCCCCAAAATTTGAACTACTTCATATATCTTATTTTCATCGTTACCTAAATTACTTTAACTACATCTTACACCAAATGTTGTTGTGTTGGATTTGCTTCTATTTGAATTACTTGAAGACTGCAGTGTCTATGTTTTGCTTAATATCATCTCCTTTTGTGTTTTTCCAGCATCGCTTCACGATAAGGCAAAAAACTTTATATTTCTTAGTTTGAGGACCAGAAAAAAAGGAAAAAAAAAAAAAAAAGAACAATTTACGGACAAACAACATTGTTTACCTTTGAAAATATAATGAAGGTGTCGCACATTTTATTGGGTAAAAAAGAAAAGCAATTGTACACACAACAATAGGCAATCCAATATAAAATAGGGTTTAGATGCAATTCAATACCCTAAAAAAAAAAAGTCTAAATTTTTCAAAATTGATCAATCAAGAAAATTTAGATTAATTTGAATCATGTAAAGATAACAACTCTCAGAAGTTGTTTATCACTTTCTTATAAAGATCTTGTAACAGTGGTAACCGGCTCAATGACCAAAAAGGAAAAGAAGAGGAAAATTGTGAAAATTGAGTTGAGGCAAGTCCGGCCTTTCTGCAAATTATTAAAACACTACTGAGTAATATGATACCAAGCATTCAGACATCTCGAATAATTTCAATTGAAAACAACACATTCATCTTTAGCAATGTTATTATGACTGAGGGAGAGAGAGAGAGAGCAAGTGAAATATGAAAGATTTCTCAAACCCGGAGTCCACTGCGAAAGAGTTGAAAGATTCAAACCTCTTCAACCTTTTTCTCCGAAATCCAAACCAAACAATATTTTTGATAGGACTTGCAGTCCTTTTCTCCAGGTATGACTCCTGAAAAGAACTATATATAGAAATAGCGACTAGATCATTATTTTTGCAGCAGGTGATTTTCTATCTCCCTTCTCTGCATCCCCAGCTGTTTGTAAGAGGAAAGGTAATTACTAAACACCATATCAACCTTATATAATAAAAAACTAAGATGAATTGGATGGGCCAAACGTGCATTAAGAGATTAGTTCACACTGAACATAAGTAAAATGAAATAAACCAGTTACTTTCCTATGGTTCAAGCATCTTAAATTGCCGGGGGGGGGGGGGGGGGGGGGGGGGGGAAGTGAAGTTTAGAAGATAAAAAGTTCAAGTACAACAGATATTTACCATCACTAGAGCCAAATCAGGAATGAAGCAACATATTTTGGATAATACATATAAAGAAGTGAGATGGGAAGAGAAGGGAGAACACAGTGAAATGAAGATGTTAACAATTCTCCTGGAGAGAARAAGAAAGGTGGGATGCAGGAGCACAAATAAAACAAAATTCAGAAGGGCATTATATTGTAATAGAGGATAGATTTACAAATTTTCAGAAGGATTTAAAGAGTGGCAAAACAAATAATAACTTCTTAAACACTAAATGACTTCCTTTTTAACCCCAAGAAAATAAAATAAATTAAAAAAAAAGAAAGAAAGAGATAGAGGAAAGAAAATTAACCAACAGACTGAAATGAACGATAGTTCTTTCTGCAAACAAATTGATCACCACAAAAAACTCAAGTTTCTAAGCAAAGAACATGCCAATCAATTAAATTGAAGGAATTCCCACTATTTGAAGGCTGACAAACCACTATTTCTATGTTTCAGCTCTTAATCTAATTAGCTGTCTTTAGCTACCTACAGAAATGGTCACCCATATTCTAAAGTTTATAGTTTTAAAGCACATCCACCCCAATAATATCATTCTTCTGGTACCAAATTATCGATGTGCTATCACTTAGTTGCCCAGCAATCAATGTCGTAACAGAGATATTTTATCATGAAAATTACTAAACAATATGACGACTTCGCAAACCTGCTCTAACAAAGTGACTTTAGACCCTGACCTCCATATGTCACATGATGATTGAAGAGAAATATCTTAATTCTGAATTTGATGTTCAATTAAGAATACCATATTAGAAACTTCTTTATAGCATAACTTATTACCTCTTTGATGCATTTCCTAGCTAAGCTGCATCTGATTCAAACTGCTATCTCATTTCCTTGAGAGGGTAGGAAAACGAGCCTTATATAGTCAATATTAAGCTCAAATTTTTCTAAAGAATGTAATTAACACCATAAGAATTTCAAAGAAATTCAGGTTTAAAGGGAGGGTGGGAGTAAATTGATTAAAAGAGAGCCAATGAGGATTCTCCTTGTCAAGGATTAATAACCAACAGTCCATCTAAAGAGCACATCTCATTAAACCATTTCAACTTGATTTCCTAGTACACCAGAGTTAATAATTTTTCATTTCTATTTTTGAGGCACAAATGTGGGTTGCAGATTTCAGAGCTTAAGCAGGATCCAGGAACTTCGAAAGAAAAGCCTTATTTTGGGGCTATATGAATTAAACTATTGATTCAAGGATCTTATAAGCTGGACGAGTGCTGTCTAAACAGTGATCCCATCTGTTCATGTTCACAGCAATAGTTGATCTGAATCAGATAGCTGTTCTCACTCTGTCCAATCAGCCTAATCTGAACATCTGATGGCCTTCATTCTTCTAACTCTACTCTGTCCCTTGTCTTGTCAATCTCCCATTTTCCTTTCACTCAATCACTGCCAACTTTTTTCCTTGTGGGCCTAACCAGGGGAAGGAGTGAAGTTGACCTTAATGCAAAGATAGACCATGATATGTGAGAATCAATACATTACTTAATATCAGGAACACTCTTTTCTAGATAGAAACAGATTTTACTTAAATGGTTTCATAACTTGCTACTTCTGAGCATAGTATTACAACAAAGTATTTTAAGAAAACTCTTGCTGCCTCATTGTTGGATAATCTCAAAAGGAAAGAAAGCAGGGTGATAAATAACTCAAACGGACCTAAATGTCACCTCTTTACTTCAAAGTGTCAGGAAGTGCAGGGCCTCACAAAATTTGTGTTTTAAAATGAAATAAACCACAAGTAGGGATTCCCTAACCTGATAAAACTGAAAGTTTTCCCTATGGTCTTGTCGGGGTTTTCCTTTACCTGATAAATAGTAAAATGGCTGAGTTATCTTGGAGTTTCTGTTCAACAAATTACTTGACACTTGCACAAGGAACTTGAGCTTCACTGCCCCAATATAGAAATGCACGGGAAATCACAGTGATTTCTACATCTAAGAAATATAATATGGGATAGGCCAGGCCCTTCTATTAAATTCAGATACAATCTTATTAGAGTAATTTCAATTATTAGATGTCTAATACTTTTGGCAAAGTTACCATGAGACTAATTCTTCATCCGGGGTACCAATCACACTACTCCGCTGGACCACAAAGAATGCATAATTTACAGCCCTAACGAGTTTCCTTATCATTGACAAAGCATGGACTGATTACTTCCAAATAATTTTGGAGATTAAATGGTTCATTTTTCAGCTATTGTCACAAGCAATGAAAATTTAAGGAGAGTTCTATAAGAATAAATAGAAATTAAGGAAAATTGCATAAGAATTAATTCCCGTTCCCCRCCAAACCTCAAAGTTAGAAGTCACAAGCAGACATAAAAACAAAATGAGAAAAAAGACAAACACCTTGCAGACATAGAACTGTAAAGAAGCAGTGTACTTACATGAGAGTGACGGGGAGGGGGTGGCTTCACCGTAGATGGCCTTAAGCTTTGAAAGAGGGATAAAGGCAGTATCCGAATTCRAGACGGCGCTGGCATAGAGCTSTTGCTTGGAGTTCCAAATAGTGGTTTTAATTGCTTTGTTAGCTTTGAGCAAAGAGTTCTTCTCTGCCTCGAATGTTTCGATGTCCTTCTGCTGCCTCACCGACCGCACCGCCAACAAACCGAAGCAGCCCACCAATAGTACGTTGATTATCGTGTTGTTGCCTGCAGCTCTGTTTAGCACACTTCCTACTCTTTCCATTGCGTCAGTTTCCGTCCACTTGATTATCTTATCACACCCTTCTTCAAAGGGCACGGAGGTAAACGGGGGACACTTGAAACGGACCGATTGACGAATCATGGACCATGCAGGCATCATAATTATAGAATCGTATTAGCCTGTTTGGGGAAAAAAATTGAGTACCTTCGCAGAACAACTATACATTAGTTTGAATATTCAGCTTAGAAACTCATGTTATTATACAGGGGTTCTTTGTTATTAAGCATAGCTAAAATCATTCTCTTTTAAATATTTTTATTAAAATATCTTATTCATTAAAAAATTGATAAATTTATTATTGAATGATCAAAATATTCATATATATTAAACTATCTCATCTCAATGTATATTTTAAATGACTAAAATATCATATTTCGTATTATAAGTATTGGTTATTCTCTAACCAACAAATGATGCACCAAATCTTCTCCTCTTTCTTCTTTTATTCTGAATCTCAACACAACCCACAATATCTTATTTTCTTGCTTACTTCTTGATTTCACTCATTTGACAATTATGAACCAAGAGCTTATTCCCCATTTTACTCATTACCATTGAAAACCAAAGAAAGAAGAAGCCAACACCATTTAGAGGAGAAAATGTGAGATCTCTATCACTCTATGTCAATCGAACTTCTAAATTTGTATTTAAGTTGATTTTTTTATTCTAAATATTACATTGCATAAATTAAGGCCCATCTTCTTGTTTATAAGTATGGGTAAACAATATCTATCATAAAATTGTTCAGTATAATTCATAACTGTGGATCACTACTATTGGAAGTTACATAACTCTGGACCACTGTTTTTGAATAAATCAGTTTAAAAATGGTTGTAAATGCTAATTTTAGCTTGGAGTATTATATTAGACTGCAATTGTTGATGAAATGTCTACCAAATTTGTAGGACAAAATTATTGATATATGGAGTATAATTCGTGACTGTGGGTCATCGTTATTGGAGGATTTTTGACAAATTTGGACAYGATTTGGGAATCAACACTACCATTGGACGTGTTTTTGAAATGGTGGCCTTGGACGTAACATATCTCAAAAATGCAATGGTTCAAAAAAACCAACACTTCTCTGAATACGTTGGTCTTTTGGGTTCTATTGCTACCAAACAACGGTGAGACATAGGACTGTACAGATCACCCATAGCACAAATAAGCAGATTAGCCAAAAATCAAAAGCCATTTGACAAAAGGCGAATTAACCCACACATCACTCTGTGTTTACAAAGAAACTATTAATCAGTCACCTCAATCACAAAAATCTTTCGTCTTGCAGTTRCTATTCATCAAGAAATCCTTCAAAGAACCAAAAAATCAAAATCAGTCAGAAGAACCTTTCAATCACAGAAACAAACCAAGAACAAAGCAAAACACTACTCAATCAAGCCAAGAACAARGCTAGCCTCTCAGTAAAGCGAATTTGTGAAGTCAAAAAATTTTTTTGCAACTTACCCAAGGCTGTCAGATACATAGTGTTGACCTTTTGGAGATGAAACATCACCCAAGGCTATTAGATGCATGGTGTTAATATTTTGAAGAGGAAACATCAACCGTCATCATATACATGTTAATATATTTTTTTTGAATTCAATGAAGGATTTATCTTTTGATCTTCTCTATCCGCTGTCTCACATAATTATCTCTTTGGCAGCAGATAATGATAAGGACCCAATGCATTTCCTGAATGCAATGGTTTTTTAACCAATGCATTCTGCGAATGCGTTGGCTCCATTTGTGCCACAATTTTAAAAATTCATCCATTGACAACGTTGATCCCTAAATAGGGTTCAAATTGTTCAAAATCTCGTTATTGGAAGTCACATGACTCTAGGCCATTGTTTTTGAACAAACCAGCTTAAAAATTGTTGAATATGCTAATTTTAGCCCACTATATTACATTAGACTGAAATCTTTAATTAAATGTATACCAAATTTTATAATTTTTTTTATAAATGCTAATTTGAGCTCATTATATTATATTAGCTTGAAATCAATACTTGAGCTCATTATAGTATTTATTTAGAACGTTTTCAAACTAAAATTATTTGTTTGTTTCATTGTTGGATTGCTATTGTGGATTCCTCGAATAATTTGTGGATATCTATTTGTTACTTTGGTGAGTTCATGGAGAAAAAAGATGGTGGTGGATGGACATGGAGGTAGAATGGTCTAGCAAATGTGGCTCATATTCTTATTTCAAAAAGATTACCCATGTCGAGTTATGTGAAATCGTTCGAAGGGTAGTGGGCATAGATTTTGGGGTCAATGATACAGAGATGATAAGTATGTTGCTCGAGAATTCTAACTTTTCGATACCACCGATGAAGATTCTGATAMGGGGATTAGCCACAAAGCTCGGATCTAGACACAAACACAAACAAGAAAACAATGGAAGATGTTAGAACAAGTCGGCGATGGAGAAATTAGAATGGAAGGATAAGTGAAAGAAAATTGGAACCAACAAGGCAACAACCCTTGATCTCTTAAGATCAAGAACTAAATACCAATAAGGATTCAACCTTTTTCCCTTTACAATCTTACACAATGGTTATGGCAACCACGCACAAGGAGGATACTTAATGAAGCTTGCTAGCACCAATCCCTTGAAGAATTAACACACACAAGACAACTTAAGCCAAATCAACAACAATGCACTCTAAATCTCTCAAGGAAATTTGATGCATTCAACCAAAAGGAAAAACAGTGTTTTTCTTTGTGTTTTTTAACCAACGAAAATCTATCTTTCAGAAGTGAAGACAAGAAGCCTTTTATACGTAGGTGGCTTACGTTGTTGTAAAAAAAAAAAAGGAATCTAGTGCATAAAACATAAAATAAGCTAGAAAACATATCTTCTCTTGGCCCGCAAAGAAAAGAGTCTAGAATGAGGAGCTATCTTCTCTTGACCTAGGAAGAAAAGAGTCTAGAACGAGGGGCTATCTTCTCTTGGCCCACGAAGGAAAGAGGCGAAAGACATAGGCCACCGATCTTGGGCTGTCTTCTTTTGGCCCACTGGGTAAATGAATTGTTGGATCATTTTAGCCCTAGCTCTAGTCATTGGGCCATCAAATGTAGGCACTATATGTGGTGTAGTGAGTGGTCCTTCATCATCCTCCCCTCCTTGGAAAGGACTCGACCTTGAGTCATCTTGGTCTAAGTCTCCTTTTTCAAAGAGAGTAAGGTCACTCATATTAAATGTGGCACTAACTCTATAGTCTCCAGGCAGCTCTAACACATAGGCATTGTCTCCAACTCTACTCTTGATCTTGAAAGGACCATCTTCTCTAGGCACCAGCTTGGACTTGCGCCTTTCGGGGAAGCATTCCTTCCTCAAATGCACCTACATGAGGTCTCTGGGATGGAAAACAATCCTTCTCCTTCCTTTGTTAGCCTTAGCCGCCACTTGCTCTCCCTTGTCCTAGCATGTAACTCYTTGACGAACTCCACCTGTTTATCTGCATGGTCTCTCTTGGTAACTAGAAGGACACTAGAAGGTGGTTTAGGGCTGGCTAGAGATAGAGGCTCATCCTTAGGCACCTTGGCTCTATGTGGTATGGCTGCTCCCCTTGGCGCCACCTTGGGCGGGGCCGGTGCTATGGCTTTCCTTGCTTGCTCTCTTACTTCATCCTTCTTCCTCTTCTTCTCATAGACTTCCACAATCTGCATAGGGGTCATAGGCTTAAACAYAATTTTCTGCCCATTAAAAGTGAAAGAATACCTATTACTAAACTCATCATGTACAACTCTCCTATCATATTGCCAAGGTCTACCCAAAAGTATATGGCATGCTTGCATAGGTACGACATCACATAAAACAATATCCTCATAATGACCAAGTGTAATTGTAACCTTAGCTTGCCTATTAACCTTTAACTCACCATAATCATTCATCCAATACAACTTATATGGCCTAGGGTGATAAAATGTAGATAATTGCAATTTAGAAATAAACTCACTGCTAGCAATATTGCAACAACTACCACCATCAATGATCATGCTACAAACCTTACCTTTGACTAAGCATCTAGTATGAAATAGGTTTTCCCTTTGATTATCCTCACAAGGGGCTGGTTGGACATGCAAAGTTCTCTTGCAAATTAAAGATTCACCATGTTCATACTCAATGCCTTCATCACTATCATGCATATCATGTTCCATTGCAACACTTTCATCAACAATGTCATCTTCATCCTTATCACTCTCACTCTCATATTAGCCTAAATGACTGATAATTAAGGTCCTAGTAGTCACACAATTTCTAGCATAATGACCTCTACCTTGACATTTAAAGCAAACAATATCTCTAGTCCTAAAAGAGGTAGGGTTAGGAGTACTCCCTTTGGGTTGTGTGGAAGATGGCATGGGTGTCTTGGAAGATGTGGGGCTAGCGTTGGGTGGCCAACTGTGCCTCAGCCCACTCCCTTGGCCACTTCCTTTGGCGCTAGGCGCTTCTTGACCTCGGTTGCCTTGGTTCTTCCATGGTGACAAGTTGTTTTGACCTCCCYTGCTCCCTTTGCTCCTTGCTTTAATCTTCCTCTCAACTTTGATTGCCAAAGAGAGCAATTCATAGTAGTTTCTTCATCTTCCCTCACATTGGCCCTCACYATGGCCACTTGCATTGCATTATATGTCTCCTCAGCTGTCATGCTTCCTTATCTTAGGTTTTCAAGTCTTTGGCGCAGCTCTCTAGTGTAGTGTTGAGGGACATATCTAGCTCTCATTAGTGCCTTCATTTGCTCCCAAGTGTTAATAGCCGAATCTAGGGTTCTCCTCCTCTCTTTGATGAGATTGTCCCACCAAATCAAGGCATAACTACTAAACTCAAATGCTGCTAATTGAACCTTTCTATGCTCGGGGAAATTGTGGCACGTCCAAATCTACTCTATCTTAATCTTCCACTCCATGTATTTATCTGGATCACACTTGCCTTCAAATGTTAGGATCTTCACCTTGACACTTGCTAGACCATCTTGCTCAACCTCACGCWCTCTTCTTGGTTGTAAACGTCTTGGTAGCTTAGGTCTCCAATCCTCTTCCATGTCATCTCCTTGGTAACCCTGAAAAGCATCAAAAGCATTGTGATCTAAGGAGCTTTAAAGCGAGGTGATTGATGGTTTGAATGGACTTTCTTATGCACAAAAAGACCAGCTCCTTGGTAGGGCACTTGGGCATGTGGTTCAACATGGCTCTTAGACGCCCTAGACACCTCTCTAGAAGCTTGGTAGGCAGTTTGCTGGTTTGGCAATGGGGGCCTTGGGCGATCATGGCTAGGGCCACCTATATCAAAATTAGTGCCAAGGACTTGGCCTATGGTTGGCACATGGACTGGTGGAGAGGTCCTAGCTTCAAGCACCTCCATCCTTGTGGCCAAGGTTGCTAAGTTGTCGTCCATGTGCTTGAGCATGGTGAACAAATAGGGTGGCAATGGCTCGCTGCTTTCTTCATGCCTTGGACTTGGTGACCTAGACATTATCACAATAAACTTCAACACATGAACTTGTTAGGTTAGTGAAATACAATAAAAACCTCCCGTGTATGCCCTCTTCATGATCACTTTCTCTCAATTGTTGCTGATTCAAACTTAGTTTGATGGATTGCCTTGTATGGATTAATAACCAATAGGATTAGATTACTTTCAAGCCACAAAATGAAGTGAATAAAGAGAGGTATAAGATGTAATGTCTCGGCAGTAGGAACAAGACTCAATCAAAGGGAAAGAAAGACTAAAGACAAAACTCTAGATTTGCAATAAAGAATGTGCAATCAAGACTTTAGAAGAAGATTTAGGACTTAAGGAGACGGATAGACGTATCTTTACTCAGCCTTGAAGATGCTAATAAAGCTTGAGAATAGCATGAGGGAATGGCTTGGCGTARGGTAGGTGTAGGCTTAGGTAGGAGGTAGGGTACCTTGATGTCTTCCAAGTCTTCAGCTTAAGTCTTGATGATATAAGTTGACCACAACTATAGAATATGTAGGAGACTTCTTCTTTTCTTTCKTTGATGACAACTGTAGAATAGGTAGGAGACTTCTTCTTTTGTTTCTTTCTGACCACAACTATAGAATAGGTAGGAGACTTCTTCTTTTCTTTCTTTCTTTTTCTTTTTTTCTTTTGAATTTCTTTTCTTTTCTTCTTCTTTTTTTTTTCTWCTCAACAATAAAATACAAGATAAGACTTCTTCTTTTCTTTCGTTGGCCTAGGGGTGTCTAGGGCGACTTGGGTAGGTAGTGTAGGGTTATGGCGCTGCCTAGGGGAATTCCTCCTCGAATTTGCCTTGCCTTGCTGAGTGGATGGTTTTAAAAGTATGGTAGTGTTATGATGGATGAAGGCAAGGTGGTATGATGGTCTTGGATGGTGTGTTTGGTGATCTTTGTGTGAACAAAGGCTAGGCGCCTAGTTAGGTAGGCTTGGCGACTCTCAAGCTCCAAAGATCTGCTTCAAGGTGAGTTTTGGCACGTCAATAGACTTGGGATGATTCTCACACACAAAGAACAACAAAAATATGGTGAGAAGCACAAAGCACAACTCAAGATTCAGTAATGGTAGACAAGCTCAAATTTTTTTTTTTTAAATTTTCGAGATAGAAGATGTGTTTGATGTCAACCACAACTCAAGACTTTACAATGGGGACAAACTCTCAAATTTTTTTTTTTTTAATTTCTCGATTATAGAGATGTATTGTGATTCAACTGACAACTCAACTCACAATGGGGAAAACCCAAACTCTCAATTTTTCTTTTTTTTTTTTTGTGGTTTTCGAGAGTAAGAGATGTGCTTGATGTTAATTCACCAACTCAAGTCTTCTACCAAATGGGACAAACTCTCAAATTTTTTTTTTTTTTTTTTTGAGATAGAGAGATGCGTTTGATGTCAATTAAAGCTCTCCATACCAATTTAATGATGGGATTAGCCACAAAGCTCAAATATAGGACACAAAATACAAACAAGAAAACAATGGAAGATGTTAAACTAAGTCGCGATGGGAGAAATTAGAATGGGAAGGATAAAGTGAAAGAAAATTGGAACCAAACAAGGGGCAACAACCCTTGTCTCTTAGAGATCAGAGAACGACTAATACAATGGGAATTCAACCTTTTTCCTTTACAATCTTTACACAAAAATGGTTATGGCAACCACGCACAAGGAGGATACTTAATGAAGCTTGCTAGCCACAATCCCTTGAAGAATTAACACACACAAGACAACTTAAGCCAAATCAACAACAATGCACTCTAAATCTCTCAAGGAAATTTGATGCATTCAACCAAAAGGAAAAACAGTGTTTTTCTTTGTGTTCTTTAACCAACGAAAATCTACCTTTCAAAAGTGAAGACAAGGAGGCCTTTTATACCTAGGTGGCTTACCTTGCTATAAAAAAAATGAATCTAATGCATAAAACATAAAATAAGCTAGAAAACATATCTTYTCTTGGCCCGCAAAGAAAAGAGTCTAGAATGAGGGGCTATCTTCTCTTGGCCCACGAAGAAAAGAGTCTAGAACGATGGGCTATCTTCTCTCGGCCCACGAAGGAAAGAGGCGAAAGACATGGTCCACCGATCTTGGGCTGTCTTCTTTTGGCCCACTGGGTAAATGAATTATAGCCCTAGCTCTAGTCATTGGGCCACCAAATGTAGGCACCATATGTGGTATGGTGAGTGGTCCCTCATCAGATTGATTGTTACTATAATGTGAAATGGAATCTCTTGGTTTGTAAAGAATTTCAATTTCCTCTTTGTATTACTCTTTTGGAGAAAGAATTTGAGGAGAATGAAAAAGACAATGATTTAGATAAGAATGAAGAACAAGGAGCAACTATTGCAGATGATGGTTTGAATGAAGCACCTATTGCAGATGATGGTTTGAAAGAAGCCCCTATTGGAGCATTATGTGAAATGCAAATAGATTGGATGGTGTGGATCTCGAAAGACAAGATCTTCCCGAAGATGCTCACGTGGCAGGTGCAACTTAGAGGAATTAACGGTTGATTTAGGTTCAACTCCCTATGGACTATCACTAAGGATCCAGAATGTGAATTTTTGCAAAGGAAATAATTGTTCCCCAATAAAAACTATTTGATATTGAGGCTATACTTGCTTGCACTAAGGTGTCACTTTGAGTTTAAAGTTAAAAAATCAAATAAACCTATTTATACAATTAGTTATCTTGAGAAGAGTTGTAAGTGGCGTTTGTAGTCTGCAAGTTGAATGAATCTGAAATTTCTGAAGTTTTCGTATTTATCATAGGCAACACACATGCTCCATGAGTGTTAACCTTCGAGATCATAGACATGCTACCTATTCATTGATTGGAACTCACATTGCTCCAAGTTTGAAGATGCTAGAAGGATTTACAAACCGAGAAAAATCATCAATGACTTTCGCAATGAGTTTAACATAACTATAACATATAGTAAGGGATATTTGGCTAAGTATTTTGGTTATGGACTTTTACGAGGAACATCAAGTGATGGTTATGCTAAATTGTCATGTTTTAGAGTGAATCATTGCACAATGATGTCCATTGAAATTGACGATAGTTTGCATTTCATGTACATTTCTTGTATTGTCATGTTTTCTTGTGCTATAGCCTTGCCATTCTTGATTACACAATTGCCATGTCTTAGAACAGTCTTATTCGATGGAATAACAAATATTTTTGTTTCAGGTACCTTTTCATGGAACTAGGACAAAGTATACATGGATACCAATAGTCAGTGAGACGTGTTATTTGTGTAAATGGCACCTCCATGACATRTAGATATTGAGGTACTTTACTTGCTTCCATTTGTCAAGATGTGAATAGTCAAATTTATCCACTTGCATGGGATGTAGTTTAGTCAAAGAATGAAGCATCGTGGTTCTTTCTTCATTTGCAAGAAATAATTGGTTACACAGAGGAATTGGTGATTATTTCGAACTGTGCAAAAGAATTCCTCATGCATTTAGAAATGCCTACAAGTTTGCACATCATGAGAATTGCATATGGCACTTGAGCAATAACTTGAAGGTTAAATTTCCAAGGGTTGATTTGTCCTCATTGTTCAAAAAGATGGCAAAAGCTTATACTTTAATAGATTTTGTAGCCTACATGACAACACTTTGTGGGGAAAAAAATGGAGTCAGAGAGTACTTAGAATATTCTGATTTCCATTATTGGAGTAGAGCACATCCTAGAGGCACTCGATACAATATAATGACGAAAAACAATTTAGAATCTGTGAACTCTATGTTGGAAGAGGCTTGATATTTCCTATAATTGTTTTGATTGAGTATATTAAATAGTTGTTGCAAAAACTAATATTACTAAAGAAGTGAGGCGGCAGAAATTTGCACTAGCCACCTCACCTCAACCATAGAGAAAAAGATGTGTTTGAACTATCAAGAGGAAAATGGGTGGAACGTGATTAGGATATCACCAAGTGAGTTTCAAGCTTTTAAAAAGTTGAAATCATTTGTTGTTAACATGGAAAAGTATATATGTACTCGTTGTGAATTTGATCTTGATACCCTTACCCACATGCAATTGCCACTTCAAGGCAAGATGATACATATACTTCTATTCTTCTCTCTCCTTTTTATACCACTTCATGTTGAAGAACTACCTATCTAGAGTCTATTTACCCATTACCGAACGAGTCTGACTAGCAAATTCATGTAGAAGTTATATTAAAAGTGGTACTTCGATCACTAACAAAATGATACGCTGGACGCCCACCAAGACTGCGAAAAAAATGAACCAGAGAGAGATGCAGGCTTCGTAAGTGTAGTAGGTTTCGAAGACTGACCACAACCGAAATACTTGTACAAACCCTTTGTCTTAGAAGTGAAGATGTCTTTTTATGTTTTCTTATTTATTTATCTTAAAATTTAAATATAATATATGACTAGGATAATGCGATATCTTAAACTTTTTCCTTTGTTTTATTAAATTTATTTAAATTAGAATATGAATTTTTCAAATATATTACATTGTTATCATCCCCTTCTTCATTTTTCTTTGAGTGTCTGAAATTTTTATCATAACTCCAGGCCACTGTTACAGACATTTCATAACAACATGCTGTTGTTATGAACTTATACATCTTAGTTTTGCAAGTTTTTTGACCAAACATTTTTTCTTTACTAATAAAAATTAATTCGAAGACAACTCATTCTAATTGCATAAAATTCAGATCATAACAATGGGCTATTGTTATAGACATTTAATAATAGTGAGAGGCTATTATAAACATATACACCACAATTTTGCAAGATTTTTGACCAAACATCTTTTTTTTTTTTAATTTTAAGAATTACATAAACAATGGAATAAGGGACTAGGTTTGACCTATACATCTTTAACATTGAGATGTATACGTACACACAYTTATATGTGCAATACACGAAAGTGAACTAATATTATTTTCTAGTTGAGTAATATACAAGTAAGAATTGAAACATTCTAACATTCTTTGAAATATTAAAAGGTTCTTAATCACTAAAAATCACCAGAAATAATGAAAATAATTTTATTTTGATCATAATAGTGGAACACTGTTATAGACATTTCATAAATGTAAACTGATGTTATGAACATATATAGCTTAACTTTGCATGTTTTTTGACCAAACATCTTTTTTTACTCATAAGAATTACATATATGATGGAATAAGGGACTAGGTGTAACTTGTACATATTTAACATTGAGATATATACATACACATCACCTTTATGTGCAACAATAGAAAGTGAACTAATATTATTTTATGGTTACGTAATATACAAGTAAGAATTGAAACATTCTAACATCTATGGAACACTAAAAGATTCTTAATCACRAAAAATTACCAAGAATAATGTAAATCATTTTATTTTGATCACAAAAGTTGACCCTATTGTAGACATTTCATAACATTGGGCAGCTATTATGATTATATACACCATAACTTAATACGTTTTGACCAAACATCTTTTTTTACCTATAAGAATTAATTCAAATGCAAATCATTTCAATTATATAAAATTCGAGTCTTAAYCGTGAGTCACTGTTATAGACATTTAATAATAGTGAGTCACTGTTATGAACATATACACCATAACTTT
Source organism: Rhazya stricta (assembly GCA_001752375.1). Classification (NCBI taxonomy): domain Eukaryota; kingdom Viridiplantae; phylum Streptophyta; class Magnoliopsida; order Gentianales; family Apocynaceae; genus Rhazya; species Rhazya stricta. The sequence continues at coordinate 13,522,429 of MEJB01000017.1, forward strand.
GAGAAATTTCTAACCAAACATCTTTTTTTACTTACAAGAATTACATATTTGATGGAATAAGGGACTAGGAATAATGCAAATCATTTTATTTTGATAATAATAGTGGGACTCTGTTATAGACATTTTATATCAGTGTACTACTTTTATGAAAATATACACCATAACTTTGCACATTCTTTGAGCAAACTTCTTTTTTTACTCATAAGAATTAATTCAAAAGAAAATCATTCCAATTTTATAAAATTTGAGTTATAACAGTGAGCCACTGTTATAGACATTTAATAATATTATGCAATTGTTATGAACATATGCACCATAAGTTTGCAAGATTTTTGACCAAATATATATTTTTTTTATACTTATAAGAAGTACATATTCGATGAAATAACGGACTATGTGTGATCTATACATCTTTAATATTGAGATATATACATACACATTACTCATATGACAATAGTGGAAAATGAACCAATATTATTTTATGGTTAGGTAATATACAAGTAAGAATTGAAACATTGTAAACATTCTTTGGAATATTAAAATGTTCTTAATCACTAAAATTCACTAGGAATAATGCAAATCATTTTATTTTAATCATAACAGTGGAACTTTGTTATAGTCATTTCATAATAAAGGCCTGCAGTTATGAACATATACACTATAACTTTGTAAGTTTTTTTAACCAAATAGCCTTTTTTTAATACTTATGTGAATTAATTCAAAGGCAAATTAGTCTAATTATATAAACTTCGTGTCATAACATTGAGCCACTCTTATAGACATTTAATAACAAAGGGCCACTCTTATGAACATATTTATTAAAAACTTGAGCAAAAATTCATATACAAATATACAAATCCTAATCTAATGGGCAAAATCTTGAGCAAAGATTTATGTATATATCCTAATCTATAGGTCAAAATCTTGAGCAAATATTTCTGCTGCCTTCTTAATCCTCCATATCTTCATCATCTTTAGATTGACCGAATTCAAGTCTAATTTGGCTATGGMAAATTCTAGTAAACATTAGAATGAACATGCCACAATTAGTGTTGCAAATTCAATAAAACGCTAGTCCTTCAATATGTCAAATATATAACTCTACCGTTTGCAAGATTAGAGAAAAACATACCTATTTAACTGATAAGGAAGCTCTTTGTTCTGCTTATATTTGAATTTCTGAGTGTCGTAGTGATCTTTGACCTTGCCATAATGAACCATGACATCAAAAAAGTCAAGGGCTCTAATTCTAACTTGAGGTTTTGATATTCACAAATATGATTGAATTCATATCCTAGCAAGTATACTAGTGTCAAAAGGTGTATAGCAAGTGAGTCAAGGTYGATACCAAAAGAATTTCTAATCAAGTACCAAAATCACTTTATTTCCCTGATTTAAAGCTATCGAAGATATGATTGAATTAGACTAAAACTAGAAATGAAGAAGTAATCTAAAACATTCAATTATGAATTCAATTACCTAAATTCAAAAAGATCTAAAGTGATAAAAGAGGTTGGTTAGGGTATTGATTTCGAATCATTCCTATAATGAGCTAAGCTAATCGCACCTTAATTGATCTAATTGCCGAAAGTAATCTRATTAATTATGATAGAATTTCCTAATTTAGGTTTTAGCAAATCCCTTGGCATAAAACCTCTAATTCCAATTAACTAAACCCAAGCTCTATGTGAATTAGATTAATTGAATTTGCATTAAAGATCTAAGAAAATTTTCCAATTCATTAACCACAATCAATTACTATTGGAAACCACCCAAAAGGAATCGATTCTATCCCTAGTCAATTCAATACTAATGGGTCATCATTTCCTAAATCTATATCAAATAGTTCACCTCATAGTCCTTCTTAATTGATTGAGAAATTGATTTGTAGGTAGCTAACCACCAAAAATATTAAGAAAGCCACAATGATAATAAACAACTCAACTAGATTGGGAATCAACAATAAAAGCACATAGAATTTAACCTATTACAAAGAAACCATCTCAAATAACCCAAACCAACATAAAAAGTTTAGCCTAACAAACTCATGAAATCCACCATAGGAAGTATATTAAACATGTTACAACCAAATATTAGAGAAGAAAGAATCGATTTGATGAATAAACCCTTAACATATCTTGTTGAATACATGCCTTCGAGCTTTACAATGGCTTCCTCCAAGTTCCTCTCAAGAAAACTACTCTTAGACTAGCGTGTCAAGCCACCAAAAGTCTCTAAAATATGTCATAAGATGCATTACTTTTAGGAGAACATAAAAAACCCTAAAAAGGACTCAATCGGTGCTTGATTGGGACCAAACCAATGCCAATTTTTGATTGAAAAGGCTAATCCAGCGCCTAATGTCAAATCTTCCATACTTGGTCAATTTTTTATGTTTTTCAGCTTATGGAAATTGCATTTTGACTCTGAACTCCTCCAGATTCATTGTTTGACCTCTTTAAGCTCTTCTACAATCGATTTTTTTGCCCTTTTCTTGTAATAAAAGATGAAAACCCTACATTTATCATTTCAAATGAAAATTAGTATAATACAAAGAAAATCATATAGAAAACTAGAGAAGAAACTACTTATGTAAAGGATAAACGCAATGTAAAATGTAACTATATCAACTACCCCCTATTTCACCTTTTGTTCATCCTCGAACAAAATATGGCGATAAGGAAAACAACAATCTAGACAATCCATCCAATCAATCAAAGAAAAGGAAGATAGAGTTATTTACATGTTCAACTCAATAGCACATCCAAAATTCCGTTAGATAACAAGAGAATTAAAGTATTAATAAGATCCATTCATTTGGACAAGTGTCTGAGTGAGAATAGCCAAAATCAAGTGCCTAGTAAAGACTTGATAAACATTTAGGGAATTATGTATATTTCATCAACACTAAAAGCGTAAAGAAATGGCAATCCACCTCATAGGTTTGTAATCATCACCACCTCTRTACTAATCAAGACAACCAAAATGACAAAGGTCAAGTATGACTTTTTRGATTGTGATGTAGGGCTAATGTATAGGTAAGTCAAATAAAGGATAAGGAAAACGATAAAAGTAAAACAGTGCYGCAATAATCAACAATGAGACCTTTAACTTCCTTTTCTTCTAACAAATTTTCACTCTATACTCATCCCTTGTTTGTGTATCAACAATCAACAATCAACAATAACCATAATTTCTTTTGTTTTCACGCATTATTTTTCTTTTCTTTCTCTTTTTCTTTATTGATCTTCATTTTGAAGATACATAAGATATTTTTCTTAAGAGAATCTGAGGTATTACCTTTCACCTCTCAAAGACCTTTCACAATAACAAATTTGTCAAACAACACAAACTCTTAAGTCCCTTCATCAATCCTCAAACTCGTCTTTTTCATATGCAATGAAGACAACTCCATTCAATCCCAATCGCAATAAAAAGTGAAGGAACTCTCTTACAAGAAAATGGCATGAAGTTAGCAAATTAAAAGACAAGCAAAAGGGTTTAATATCAAAGAGAAATGATTACTTATAGGCTTAAAAATGGGAACTAGGTTATAATATCGAAAAGGTAAGAGTTAAAGGTTCAAAACATCCAAAGAAGGCCTAAGACAATCCCTTCATCAAGAAAGGTTATCTTTCAATTTTGCATTGAGGAGTGACAACAACAATTTCTAAAGTGGTTGTGTTAAATGAATCATTATAATTACCCCACTAGTGTGTCAAGCAATAATTATTTACAAAGTAAAGGCTACTCGTGCTTGAAAGCCAAAAAGTTGGATAGTTCAAATTAATAGTAAAATTTTCAAGTGAAAATAAAATGGTCTCTTATTTGTGTTATATCATCAAAACATGTAAATAAATCACAGAAAGCTCAAAAAGTTTGAAAATTATGGGGAAAAAGAAATAAAGGCAAACAAATGTAATAAAAGTAAACAAAGAAGAATCCATTCTTCCAGCGCCTACTTAGAATTTAACATTGTCCTCAATGTTAATGAAAGAACCACAAAAGTAACGTGAAAGAGACTTCCCTTGTTGTAAATGAAGTTGCCTCATTTAGAATTCAAACAAGATTGTGGTAATCTCCTATCAAAACAATAACCAAAATTTAAAATAAAAGAGAAATGCATTAGCAATGAGAAAAAGAATGAGAAGAGAATAGAAAAAGTGAAAAGAAATAAAGAAGTTCTAGTTTATAGTCTCTAACTCAACTTCTGTTAGTTCAACATGCCAAAGTAGGATTGGGGGGTTTTTATTTCTCATTCCCCAAAGTAATTTGCAAGTTGTCCTCAAAGAGAAGTAATCTCATCTTATCAAGTAATGGATCCACAAAAGTAGGAAKTGAAACTTCTTCATCAAACTTTTTCTTCTTTCCTCTAGACTTCCTAATCCATTGTTTCTTAACCTGAACATCCAAAAGGAGGGCTTTCAACACTAGGTTTGGGTTTATGTCCTTTTTGGTCAAATTCTATACATGCAAATGCCCTAGTGTGCTCTACATGCTTAGCTTCAAGAAATTGGACAACTTTGGTTTAATCTTGGTAGTGGTGTTTGGGCATCTTGAAAATGGCACATGTATCCCCAACTCTTAAGGTTAGCTCACCCTTCTCCACATCAATTAAAGTTTTTCCGATGGCTAGAAAAGGTCTCACTAACAATAATGGCATCACATGTTCATCTTCCATATCTAATATCACAAAATCTACCGGGAAGATGAATTTGTCAACCTTGACAAATACATCCTCCACTACCCCCATAGGGTACCTAATAGACCAATCGGCTAAATGGAGGGTCATTTTTGTAGGATTAATATCTTCTAACCTCAAATGTCAAAGGATGGATTAAGGCATCAAATTTATACTAGCCCCAAGATCAAAAAGTACATTATCAAAAAACAATTCACCAATATGACAAGGAATTATGAATTTTCCCGGATCTTTAAGCTTAGGTGGGATTTAATTTGAACTCCGCGGAGCATTCATCATTCAAGCAAATAGTTTCATAATAAGCAATTTTCTCTTAGTAGACAAAATGTCCTTTAAGAATTTTGYATATTTTTGCATTTGAGAAATAGCCTCAACAAAAGGAAGATTTATCTCTAATTTTTTCAATCTCTCCAAAAACTTCATGAATTGATTATTCCCCTTAGAAGGCTCGACAACTAGGGGAAAAGGTAAAGATTTGTAATCTATTTCTTCACCATCCATTTTATCTTTACCCCTCTTTTCTTTTTCAAGCTTGGTTGTGTCACAAGTTCCCTTAACCATCTCACCAAAATCATTGACCTTAGAGGGTTCCTTTTCTTTTGAAGCACTTCCTAAATCACCCTTAGGATCCTCTATCACTCTCCCACTTCTTAAATATATGACATTATACTCCTTGGGGATTGATTTTGGTGTTACTAGGTTAGGAGCTTTGAACTCTTTTGCTAAGAAAATTAGCCAATTTCCCTACTTGATTCTCAAGATTCTTAATAGAAGCCTCTTGGTTTTAATACCTAGTTTTCGGACTAGTAATGAATTTACCAACCAAGGCTTCTAAATTAGAAATCCTATGTTGAGGAGAGAAACCCAGGGGTTGAGTTCGCTTAATACTGTCATTGGAACTAGAGCTTGCATTTGGGTTCAAAAAGAAGTCAGGGTGATTCCTCCACCGAGGTTGTAGGTGTCCAAGTAGGCGTTGTTAGGTCTAGCATTAGGACTTACATAGTGGGCACCTTATTGGGAGTTCGGAGGAAAATTGGGGCTAGGATAGTGGCTTTTTGGGCAACTGATATTCTTATAAGTACCCCTAAAATGTTCACAAGTGATTCTACCTCCTATACCGATTTYTTCTGAAATGAGCTAATTAGGAGAGAATGGTTTGTATGGCATCTAATTCCGTCACACCACCTCTCGTAGCATTGTTATTCTTCTCATTAGGCCATTGGAAGCCCACCAAGGCCATCTCTTCAAATAACTCCTAAGCATCTTGAGATGGCTTCCTCATTATGCTTCCCCCACTAGCGGCATCTATCATAGACATAGATGCCCCACTCATCTCATTGTAAAAAATTTGGATTTGTATCCACAAGGGCAAGGTATAGTGAGGACACCTTCTCAAATAATCTTTGAATCTCTCCCAAGCCTTACTCAAAGACTCTATACTATCTTGAACAAAATTTGTGATATTATTCCTAAGCTTCATGGTTTTGGAAGGTGGGAAGTACTTATCGAGGAAGGTGGAGGCTAGTTTTCTTTCACATGGAGTGATGGAATCGGATGGGAGAGCGTTTAGCCAAGTTCTGGTTTTATCCTTAAGTGTGAAGGGAAATAGTCTCAACTTAATGGCATAATCACTGACACCATTTTTCTTGAAAGTATCATAAATATCTAGGAAGTTAGAGATGTGAGCATTAGGGTCCTTACTAGACAAACCATAGAATTGCACACTTTGTTGGATCATTTGAATAACTACGGATTTGACCTCAAAGTTGTTCGTGATGGCATGAGAGCTCCTTCCACCATTAGAATGGCATAATCCCTAAGGGTTTTAACCCTCTCTTCATTCCCTTGATCATTCATGTTATTATAATTATCAAACTTTAATTCCTTCTTCTTAGTTTGACTGCTATTCCCCAAATCAACAATTACAATTTCTCCTACCTTAGTCTTTCCCTCTCCAATATTTCCTATTGTCTCTAAGAATAGTATCAAGATCCTTGGTATTTGTCTCTAAAAGAATGTAGAAACATCTAGTACGCATCAAGACAAGGAAAACAATGTTGAAACATCTAGTACGCATCAAGACAAGGAAAACACACATTCCAAAGCAAAACACGCAAACACAATAAAGAAAAGATCAAGTTAAAACAAACAAAGAAAATGGTCTAATCTCAAAGTAATTCAACAATTGTATGATATCAATGAAAAAATTCCTCACAACGGTGCCAGAAACTTAATGCCCACAAACTTGATGCATTCTAATCCTAGCAAGTATACTAGTGTAAAAAATTGTGATGGAATTAGACTAATAACTAGAAATGAAAAAGTATTTCTAATCGTTCAATTATGATATTCAATTGCCTAAATCCAAAAAGATCAACTGTAATAAAAGAGGTTGGTTAAGTTGTTGATCCGAGTCATTCCTATAATGAGCTAAATTAATCGCACCTTACTTACCCTAATTTCCAAATCTAATCTAATTGTTAATGATAGATGTAATACCCARGATTTATTTTCGTATTTACAAATTTTATATAATTATATAATTTATATTCTAATTCACTAATTAATTTATTTTCATGATTGTTAGTGTTTTAGTTATTTTGCAGTTAAAGGACTTGGAGGCCATAATTTTTGATATGTCAATTAGAAATAAATAATTTAGTTTCTCTTATTATTATTTATTTGTGCGTTAATGTGTACGTATGTTTATTTAAATGTGAAATTTTTTGTTTTAATTTAATCAGAGTGTTTAATTAATTAAGTTAGGCTTGATCCATTAGAGCCGATTCTCCTTTTACCTAAAACCTAAAACCTTATTTAATATTGGTCTTGGCCCAAAGGAAAACTCGTAGACCTTAATTTAGTCGGGCTTAGTTGGTTAAGGGATGAAAATGGCCCAAAAAGATTTTGCTAGGTTTCAGCTGCCACTTAAAAAAAAAAAAAAAAAAAARAAAACTTCTTCAAATCTGGAAACCTGGTAGCTGACCTCACGACGCTCCATCTTCTTCCACTCAAGCACACACTCCACCACCTCTTTCTCTCAGCTATCCGCCACAAACGTTCCMGCACGTCGGAGCTCGTTGCTCACTGTCTGCACCAGATCACCGCAGCCCGTCACGTGCGATCGACGCTGCTAGCCGTTCACATAGGTCGCCTATAGCCTGGTACTACATGACTGGATCTCTGGTCATTGATCATCTCATTGCTCTACTCACCGTTCGCACCAGATTTGCACATATCGGATCGCTGCACGTCATTTGCTAACCAGGTTAGCACGCCGCCGACTCGAGTCATTGGATCCAYAGTTTGACATCGCTCGAATCAAAGCTCTACCGYGTAATTATTGTCATTCGCTAAACCAGATCAGCGTGCACTGTCGTGTCTGCTCACCATTCGTCCGCTGCTCGTGGCTCAACCAGATTGTTTGTCACTATTCGACCAAGGAAAATGGCCTACTCAATCGGATCTGGTGTAATATCCGGGATATTATTTTTCATTTTTATGAATTTTGTATGATCTTATGAATTGTGTGCCAACTAGGGTTTGATAAATTTTCTATGTGATCGTTATTTAATTGTACATTTAGTAAGTATGAAATTATCGTGTTAGTTGAATAAGGATTTTTGGTTAGTTAGTGTAGGCTCGACTTGGTAGGTCCTATTAGTTCTTCATTTGGAAACTAGATTATGGCCGAAAGGAAAGCTTGAAGGATTTAATCCATTTGGTTGGATTGGTTATGGGATGGGAAGTCCCAAAAAATTGGGTTAGGKCCCAAGCGTTACAAAAATTAAAAAAATGAGAGAAATTAGGGTTGTTGAAGGTTTCAGCCTTCAGACGCTTCATCATTCTGGCCGCCGCCTCTCCTTCTCCCAGCCACGCCAACCGTCTTCGCTGACTGCTCGAAAGGTTCACAATGGGCTACCGATCGCAGTCTACCTCGCCTCCATCGTCAACTTAATCTGCTAGCCATCRATCCACTCTATCAGTTGTCTTGTTCGTTGAACGCCGTTCGTTYAGCCAAAGCTCAAGTCTCAACTGGATCTCTCCGCGCCCTTGCCCTGATCCGTATAGCCTGCTGTCTCCTCRTCATAGTTCAGTTTTCACTTTCGTCTAGCACTAAATCTGCTTCTGCCAGAGCCACAGCTGCTCGGAGGTACCCCGAAGCTTGCAGCTCGTCGACTCGGCCAGTCTACATCTATAGTTGTTGCTGTTTAGATCTCCCTCTGCTCGGGCCACTCTGCACATCGTGCTCAACCAGTGCCGGTTAGATATGCTTGCTATCGCCTACTTAATCACGATCGGAGCTTGCTAGCTGCAATCTGCYTGTGGTTTGCTCGCTACGCTCGACCGCCAGATCCGTGGCCCAGCGCACCAAAGCTTGCGCGCTGCTGGTCTACTCTCTGTTGTTGCCGACCAGAAGCCATCCGCAAAAGGCGCACGACCCATGCCTTTCAGATCAACATCCGCACAGAGATGCCATTCTCATCTGTTGGATCGGTGCTGTCTGAATTTCATTCAGTTCTAGTCCRATCAGTAGAGTCCAGCCAGCAGGAAGTTTCTAGGCCATCAGGCACCCAGGCAACCAAGCGCTCAGGCGCCCAGGCGACCAGGCACCGTGCATGACCAGAGCTGTGTGCCCGTGCTGCCTGAGCACACGTCCGGGGCGCAACACAACACTTAGGATTCGCAGGATTTGAGGTGAAACCATTGTTTCTTCGATTTCATTAATCAAACGAATTTTGTAGTTGTATTCAATATTGATGAGTTTATGAAAACACAAATTTTATTTAAACATAATTTAGGGTTGTATTTATGAGGAATGTATTTTAGAAATATAAAGTGATTATGATTGACACTTTTTTTGTTAGAGGAAGCTTTAAAATATGAAATACTTTATACGTTTGGTATGTTATTATTGTTAAATTCGAAATGTAAATACGAATTTTTAGGGATAAGTGCGTTCATGGATAAGCATTAAATATTTTTAGCTGAATAATCGTGTTAAATGAATTTTCTTTTTTTAATAATAATTAGGTCATTTTCGGGCACTTTGACATTAGAAGCGGTCAAGGGACTCTGCTTTGCAATTAAAGTAGAGTTTTAACGTTAAGGACTCCAGGTATGTAAATCCCAATATCCATATATTTATTATGTTGTGTTTTATGTGGTGATTATATGGGACTATGTTATGTAATGTGTTATGATTGTATTGGATTACTTCATGTAAGATGTTCCTACTGTCGATATATATGTTTAAATATGAATTTATGTAGTTCATGTAATGGGCATGTAGTTATAGTATTCTACATCATTTCTAGCATGAGTTATTCGTGCATTTAGAAAAAGAATGGTTTAGGAAATAAAATTTGAAAAGAAATGGACTTTTATAAATGAATTATTATCAAAAAATGTTAAGATTTTGGAAAGGAGTGTAAACCTAGCCATGAAAGATGTGAGTGAAAAATGGGGCGTGAAGGACCGGCGCACCCAATCTAACCSTCTTGTAGGCTAGGAAGATAAGTAACGTTGACTCTTAGGAGGTGAAAAGATCAAAGAAAAAATTTAAAGTGATGTTAACCGCTATGTGGTTCTACTGGTACGAAATGTAATCGGGTTCCAAAGAACAATGGCCCACTGCAAGCTTAATAGCTATGTGTTACACTAAGTGAGCTCATGATTTTAGTGAAACAGAAAGATTTTGAAAAGTACTTACATTTTAGAAATGAAAGTTTTATGGAAATATTTAGGAAGTTTTATTTCAGGAAGTGAAATTTTAATTCATGGTATATAGTGCATTTTACATACTTTCATGCATGGAATTTGCTTATTGAGCTTTATAGCTCATTCCATTTCCTTTATTTTGAATTTTAGGTGATGTGTAGATGGTACGTGGAGGTCATTTGTGTGCAAGTCTTGATACCCCGATGTGATAATTTAAATAAATTTTATTGAATAAGATAAATGGTTGAATAGAGAGGTTTTATGTATTGTTTAAGTTTTTTTTTATTGATTTAAATAATCAGGCATTAAATTTTTTCAAGTTCTGCAAATTTCAATTTCGTTAAGTGTTAAATTAGTAAAAGATTGATGGAATGGAAGATTTATTTATATTGGATGTTTGTTGGTTTTGAATACATGATATATGCGAGTATTGAAAATGTTTGAGAAATTTTCTGATTGTATACAGGGAGTAATTGTTGTTATTATAAAGAAAACTCTATCGAAATTTTTATAAACCTTTTAAGACAAAGTATTTAGATTTTGTTTTCTATACTAGTTAATATGAACATGAATAAAGTTAGCAATATTCTCGGTTTAGGACAGTTCCAAATCTGGGAGTGTTACATCTAGAGCTCGCCGCTGGCTAACCAGACCATTGGAGTTCGCCTGTGCACCTCCTCGTTTTCAAGCTCTGTTGACACCATTCCGCCCTACACTCAATACTAAACCTAGGGTTGTGTGATTCAAGGTGAACCCTTAGTTTCTACCTTGTTACCTTTGGGTATTCCTCGTTTAACTTAACTGAACGGCGTACTGAGTTGCGATCTATATTGATATATGTGGAAATATGAGAAAATATGATAGTTTAATCAAGCTAGTTTCTGTATTTGTGTTCTGTATAGTTGTGAAATATATGGAATGTGTTTGTACATAATCTAGYATTAAATTTAGGTTTGTATGGCAATGTAAGGCGGAATGTTTTTGTTGTAATTATATGTTGTAAGAGGTAACGTAAAGGGGAAATATGTTTCTGGAATATGTTTTCATTGTAATTTAAGAGGGGAATTTAGGGTTGTATTGATGTTGAGTGACGTCTGATGAGTTCGAAACATATAGTGTGATTTATTTTGGTTGGTATTATTATTGTTGATTTGGGAAGGTGACATTTTCTTTAGTTAGGTTCTTTTAGGTAACTTGAATTATGAACTAAGAATAAAGGACTTTGGAACTTTGTAAAACCCTGATTGTTGAACACCCATGTTAGATAAATGCATACTAGTAAATTTATTAAGTAGATTTCAAATGATTTTTGTACTAAAAAATAGGATACTTCTTGATACATTGATGTTGTAGACAACCAAGGCACTCCGCTTGCGATTAAAGTAAATTAAATCTATTAAGGATTTCAAGTAAGTAAACTCTCTTCTTTTTATTTGAGTAAAAACTTCTATGTCGAATGTAATGTGGTGTATGGTATTATTTCCAACATATGAAATGTTGTCTATTACATGTTGGAACATTAAATCTTGTTGTTAATATATAAACATGAATCTCATTATCATGTTCTACCTTCTTTTGGAAAAAATTTGCATGTTAAGGTTTGAAAATGGAACTTTAAAGGGTAAATGAATTCTAAACTTTAGGAATTGGAAAAAGGGTGTAAGCCCAAGCCATGAAAAGTGTGAGTGGGAAGTAGAGTGCGGGGGACCGAGGGACCCAACCTAACTCTCTTTGTAGGGTGGAAATGAAAGTATAGTTCACCTTGGATGCGGTGAAAGAGAAAGTAAAAAGTTAATGTAAAACATAACAGCTTGACGGTGCTACCAGTAGGAAATTTATTTGGTTCCAAATTACCCACTACAGAGCTTAATTGCTAGGCGATACACCAAGTGAGCTCATGTTAGAAATGGAAAACTTTAGAAAATTTAGACTAAATGGATTTTTGAATTTCATAATAGATAATGTATGTCAYACGCATTCATGCATGAGATTTACTTATTTAGCTTGTAACTCACCCCATTTCCCTCATTTTACATTTCAGGTAATGATTAGCTAGATGGTACATGGAGATCGCTTGGGAGCAAGCTTGATACTCAAGTTATTTTTTTGTGTTAAATAAATTTTATTGAGTAATGGAGATGGTCAAATAAAGCAATCTTTATTTAATAATTTATGTATTTATTTGTTCTATTTATTTATTTATTTATTTGTTGATTTATTCTTTCAAAGGTTTTCCATAGATTATAAATAAATGAGTACTCTTGTTGGTAAATGGATTGTTGGGAGTTGGAGTTATTTTATTTTATGATATGGAGTATTGGTGATGATTGGGTGTGAAATTTTCTTGTCGTGTATGGGTTGGATATGTTTATATTATAGGGGAGACTCTGTCGAAATTTTTGTAAACCCCTTTCTATTTCTATTTTAAATTCAAAATTTTATTTTTTCTAATTTGTRCAACCCATGTGAGGGTAATTGATAACATTCCGGGGTTAGGATAGTTCCTAATCTGGAGTGTTATAGTAGAATTTCCAAAATTATGTTTTACTCAATCCCTTGACATAAAACCCCTAATTCTAATTAACTGAAGGCATATCTCTATGTGAATTAGATTAATCGAAATTATATTAATGATCTAGGAAATTCCTCGATTTCACTAACCGTGGTTAATTACTATCTGAAACCACCCAAAAGAAACCGATTCTATCCCTTGTCAATTACTACCAACGGGTCATCCTTGCCTAAGTCCTAATCAATTAGTTCACCTCCCGATCCTTCTTAATTGATTATTAAATTGACTTGTAGGTAGCTAACCCACAAAAAGCATTAAGAAAGCCACAATGATAATATAACTCCACTAGATTGGGAATCAATAACAAAGGCACAATATAGTTTAATCCATTATAAAGAAGTCATCTTCTCAAACAACCCTAACCAACATAAAAAGTTAGCCTAAGAAACTCATGAAATCCACYATGGAAAGTATATTAAACATGTAATACCCGAGATGTAGTTTCTATTTTTCCTTTTGAACTTTATATATGTATATATATATTTTATGTTCTAATCCACTAATTTGATTATATTCATGATTGTTAGTAAATTGATTAATTCACGGCGAAAGGACTTGGAGGCCATAACGTTTGATGTGCCAATCAAAAATAAATAATTATTTTATTGATTTATCTTTTGTTATGCGTTAATATGTGAGTATGTTTATTTAAAGGTGAAATTTTATTACTTTATTTTAATTAGAAGTCTTAGTTAATTAATTTAGACTTGACCTGTTAGAGCCCATCCTCTTCTTATTCAAATCTAGAACTGGATTTAGAGTTCGATTTTGAGCCAGAAGAAAATTAATAGATTTTAATTTAGTTGGGCTTAGTGGTTAAGTAATAAAAATGGCCCACGAAAAAATTTTGGTTAGGATTAAGTTAGCTTTCARAAAAAAATATTTAAAGATAAAGATTACTATTCATCTTTTTCCCAAAGAAAACCCTAAACCTAAACCTCCTAACCATAGCCGCCACCAACCGGCGCCTCCTCCCTTTGCCCTCACCGATACCAGCCTTCCCACCCTCTTTCTCTTTCTCTCTCCTCTTCTCTACCGATGCCAAACACCACTCCATCTCCTCCGTTCTCGTCAAGCGACCAGGCACCCAGGCGACCAGGTGCCTAGACACCCGGCGACTAGACGCCCAGACGCGCAAGCAACCAGATGCCCAGGCGACCGAGCACCTAGACGCCTCGCGACCTAGCACCCAGACGCCCAGCACCCAGATGCCCAGGCGCCCAGGCCACCTGAGGACCAGGCACCGTGCGCCGTCCGCTCGAGCCAGTAGTGCGCGCAGCACATGTGTGATCAGGACCGTCGTTCGCACGCCCGGAGCGTATTTCCTTCCTTAGCATGATTGATGCCAATACATCTTAGACTCGATACCACACTTAAGGTTCGAGATTCAAGGTGAATCCTTAGTTTCTTTATTTAAATTAATCGAATGGCTTAAGTTTTTTATTATGTAATAATAATTAAGAAAAAAAATATGAAATATGTTTAATTGAAATTTAAGTTAGTATGATTAAGTAAAAGGAGGATATAATTCTAGAAATATGTTGGAATATAATTTAGAGTGAAATTTAGGGTTGTATGATAAAATAATAATATTGTGATTATGATCATTATTGTTATTTTAAGAACAAATTAGGAGTCATGAAATTAAATTATACTATTTGTAGTTTGATTTTTATTGACATGGAAATTCATCTTGAGAAATTATTAGTTAAGATCACCATAGGAAAAATGATGAAGGTATTAACGGTAAACACCTGTGTTAAATGAATGTGTTTGGTTAAACAAGTTTAGATGAATATTCTTTGTGTAATAATATTAGGATACTGTGGCACATTAACGTTGTGAGCAACTAAGGCACCTCGCTAGCGAAAGTAAACAAATTTACTAAGGAGTGCAAGTAAGTAAATTCTCACATTCTCATTAACGTATATGTGTTGTTGTTATAATTAAATTGCTCTTAGGTGAATTGAATGTTTATTGAATCTGAGTTCTATGTAAGTAAATTCTCACATTTTCATTAACGTATATGTGTTGTTGTTATAATTAAATTGCTCTTAGGTGAATTGAATGTGTATTGAATCTTAATTCTATGTAAGTAAATTCTCACATTCTCATTAACGTATATGTGTTGTGGTTATAATTAAATTGCTCTTAGGTGAATTGAATGTATATTGAATCTAAGTTCTATGTAAGTAAATTCTCACATTCTCGTTAATGCTTATGTATTGTTGTTATAATTAAATTGCTTTTAGGTGAATTGAATGTGTATTGAATCTGARTTCTATGTAAGTAAATTCCAACATTCTCATTTAGTGATGATGCAAGTGTGTTGTTATTATGATTGAATCTTCTTATGTGAATTGAATGTGAATTGATAATCGCTCTTATGTGTTATAATGTGATATTACTTCCAGTGTGTAAATTTTATTACTAATTGACATGTTATAAATTTTAAGTTAAGGGTTCATGTGGTCCATGAACATGTAAATTGCARTAGTTGCATATTTCTTGTATGGACATAATCATACATTCAAGAAAGGAAATGTTTTTAAAGAATGAAATTTGGAAAAGTAAATGTTTTGAGGAATTAAGTTTTTAAAGATGTTATTTTTATGATGAATGATTTCCAAATGTTAAGGATTTTGAAAAAGGGATGTAAAACCTAGTCATGAAAGATGTGAGTGGGAAATGGGGTGTGAGGGACCAAAGCACCTGAAACAACCCTCTAGGAGGGTAGGGAAATGTAATGTTCACCTCTTTGGAGGTGAAAAGATGAAAGGAAAAGTAAATGAATGTTAACYGCTTTGTGGTTCTACCRGTAGAAATGTGATTGGGTTCCAAAGAATAAATGGCCCACTGCAGAGCTTAATGGCTAGGCATTACACTAAGTGAGCTCATGACTTTAAAGGAATGGAAGTGTTTGAAAAGTTCTTATATTTTGAAAGGAAAGTTTCTATGAGAAAGTTTATGAAATGGAAATATTTAGAAAGCTTTTATTGAGAAAGTGAAATTTTATAACTCATGACATATAAGGCATTATTCATGCATTCATGCATGGAATTTGCTTACTGAGCTTAGTAGCTCACCCCATATTTCCTTATTTTACGTTTCAGGTGATGATTAACCAGATAGTACGTGGAGATCGTTTGGGAGTAGGCTTTGATACCCAAGAGTCATTTTGTTAATTAAATTTTTTATTTATTTATGAACTTGTTGAAAGTGTAAAATTTATTCCTTTATTGTCAAAAGCTTCCTTTGAAATTTTAAATATATGAGAATTAAGTCAGTGACATTCCCAGATTAGTGTAGTTTCTGATCTGGGTGTGTTACAAAACGTGTTACAGCCATAGATTAGAGAAGAAAGAACCGATTTTATGAAGAAATCCTTAACCAATCTTAGTCGAACACAAGTCTTCAAGCTTTACAATGGCTTCCTCCAAGTTCCTTTCAAGAAAACTACTTTGAAACTACGAAAAAATATAGTGTTTTAAGCCACCAAAAGACTCTAAAATTTGCCCCAAGACGCATTATTTATAGGAGAACATAAATAACCTAAAAGGACTCAACCCGAGCCTGATTGGACGAAACTGCGTTAATTTTTAACCGAAAAAGGCCAAATTGGCACCTGATGTGAAATTCTCCATACTCAATTGATTTTTCAAATTTTTCAACTTCTAAAAATTGCATTTGGATGCCAACCGGCTCCGAAGTCATTTTTGACGTCCTAAGCTCTTTTATAGTCGATTATCCTCCATTTTCTTGTGTTAAAGATGAAACCCCTGCAACTAATCATTTCAAACCAAATGAGTATAATACAAGGTAAATCATATAGAAAACTCAACAAGAAACAACTTAAGTAAAGGATAAACATAATTTAAAATGTGACTATATCAATTGACATATAATAACAATGACTATTGTTTTTGGACAAATATGTTTAGAAATTTCTGCAAATGTAGCTTGAGATATAAATTGTTAAGTTAAACTGCAATTATTAATGAAATGCCTATATCTGTGGAAAAATAGAGGGCCATTTTGGGGCATTGTTATTTGACAAAAACCCTATGCATAACCCAATTTTATGATCACAATGCATGGTCAAGATAGATAAACTAATTGCAAACTCTAGATATCATGATCATCATGTACAAACAGTCAAACCCTAAGAAATTTTTGAGCATGAAAATCGAGGTTTTTACCTTAAGATGATGCAAAGTTGAGCTCTCTGAGCTTGCTGTGAAGTTGAGATAAGAGTTCTTACCAATGAATTTGTGAAAAATGCTACAAAATGGAGCCGAAAATGTGAGAATGTTGAGTCTTTTTTGCGATGAAGATGATGAAGAAGGAAGATGAGAGTCCTCATGCTAAGTTTGAGTGTAAAAGGCATTTGGATTTTGAAAGGTCACGTATGGCTGGACTATAAAAAGTAAATTTTACCATTTCTAAAGGAAGTCTTCAAAAAGCTATATTTTGTACTAAGGGTGTAAAAGTAAGTTCATGACTTTTTGGTCAACGATAATATTTTAAATCCATTATATTTTCCTTATATTGGTCAAAGGCCTCTTGCACAAGCATTTCTTGAAGGTGGCCTTTTCCCATATTCCCTATTACATATCCTTGTTGGCTTGAAACATGGTATGTTAATTGATCAATTGCAACATAATTGATTGGTCAGCTAAGTCTAATATTACGGACACAATACAATTTGTCAGTTAATCTTTAATTGATGTGATGGATCAATAGTGACTTAACCTTATCATCAATTACATATTAAAACCCTCAATTCTACCAAAGATAAAGGTAGTCAGTATTGAAAATTGTAAAGAACTGGGAGATAGAAATGAAAAGTAGTAAATAGTTGTAAACAAGTTTCTAAACATAAATAAGTAGATTAATTTTTGGTTGACGTTGGATTGAGGATGCCTCAGTCTGTCTTCTTCTTCCCTTTATACATATCTGAGTTCTTCATTGTCCACCAGGGATGGATGGCCAACTAATTTTGGGCTCTATCTTGTATGAAAATTTTAGCTAATATTTCAGCATCCCACCCAACTGATCGGCATAGTCTATTGATCTAATATATGTTTTGTTGACTCCTGTGCCAGCCAATTTGGAAGGGCTGTTCCTCATCCATTTATGGTTGGCTATATTCATGTCAAATCTTTCCCCCCGAACCCCCACTTCTCGCCTCCTTAGGAACTTATAATGATAAAAATTTGAGAAGTTTCTAATTTTACTACTGTTTAATTGTGCCTTCTCAATTGATGAAACAATAGTTGTTTTATTTTCTCTTCATCRCAATAGTAATTACCTAGTAAAAAAAGTGTGTCAATGTTGACATCTCAAGTTTCGAGGAAGATAGGTATAAATCTTGGATTTTGAGGAAAGTTTTGATTCATTTTGAATTTGCAAAATCCAACGTCCTTCTCATATCTGCATTCCCCCCTTTTCCTTTGACCTTTATTGTTAACTGATATCTCCTATCTTCTGAACATTCCTCTAAGTGATATATCTAGAAACATATGCATTTCTAAAAGCAATAGCTCTTCATTGGACATGATATGGGAAATTCTACCAATTGTACTAGATTGTATCATATAATATAAAAAGATATTGATCTCATGAAGAATTAAATCCTGATTACCATCCTCTTATAGTCCTAAGCTTTATCTAGCTAACCAATTCATTGAGATAAGAATTAACTTCAGTAAAAAAACAATGTAATAGATGATTTGATCAATAGAAGATAGTTCTAAGGCACATGAATTTATCTATCCAAATTTGTGTTATCTAATCGACTTTACAGACTAATATACTGATCAATGAACAATAGGTCCTTGTTTATCAACTATACATTCTCAAGTTATAATCGAAAAAATTCTCCTAAGTAAACCAAGATATCTTTGTACTCGATTTAACATAGTAAAACACAACCCATATATTGGTCTTTATGATTGAACAAATTATGTGAATATATCTCTATCCCACACGCAATTTATGGTTATGTTACTTGGCCTAATTTATGGTTGAGGTGAGAAGCAAGGGAAAGAGGAGAGAAAACAAGAAGAGAAAATGAGAGAGAAAGCCAAGAGCAAGAGAGAATAAATAGAAGAGGGGAAGTTGGGTGAGGAAARGAAGAGATGAGAGGCTTAGAGAATAAGAATTAGCCAAGGCTTCTTTAAGAAGCCTTGGGCGGAAATTACAAGGGAAGGGGGAATGAATTGCATGAAGGCTGTGAGAGATAGGTGTGAGAGATTGTCTTAGAGAGGAAGGGACAAAAAATGCATGCAAGATAGGGTTGTGTGCAAAGTGGCATGCAAGAACACAAATCATAGTAAAACAAAAGGGTAGGTTTTCCTATGCTTAGTGTGAATCGGCCAACACCTTGCATGCATGTAAGGTGATCAAGATTTTCCTCCTATTGATCACTATATAATCGAAATAAAAATAAAAATTTGAAATATACTTAGAATAGGGTTCGGAATAGGCTTTTCGATTCAGTCCAGGAAATATCCGAATCCATTCTAATCACAACCACCTAACTTAACTAATACTAAGTGCACAATGAAATGACCTCTAACTCAAACTTATTGTATAGAATACGAGACTAATTTAGATGCTCAATATCCTAATTTTAAAAATTCCTAATTTCCAAATCATCTCAGTTAAAAGCGTAATCGAAAAATACGTGGTTCTAAAGCGATAATTAGTCGAACATTATTGGGTTTTACATCCCCCCACTAATAGAAATTTTGTCCTCGAAATTTCTTGGGTTTTACATCCTCCCCCACTAATAGAAATTTTAAGGGTGTGACCTAAGGTAGTGGACGTAGACTACAAGAAAAATGTATTGCTATAGATTTTTACCAACACTTTTGAAAAAGCATATTTAAATTTATATTTTGCAGCACTCTTGTCCTTATGTTGCTAAAAATTAAAGATTTTGATATACATTTTGAATGGGCATTTTTAGCATTACTATACATCTCATATACACCTTTTAGGATGCTTTTACCTTGTTGTTGCTAGAAATATATATAGATGCATATTATAGAAGCATTTTAATAAAGTGTTTCAAATATTTTTTCTTCTTTTGGAAAGTTTGCTACACTTGAAAGTGCATCATCATTTTTTTCACAATTTGTTGTTCCTTTTTCCTCTCCACCCAAATGGTGTCATTTTGAATTATAAAACAAAAAACATGGAAGTGCATCCTCATTTTTTTCACACTTGTGCTGTTCCATTTTTCCCCCTCCACCCACATGGTGCCATTTTGAATTATAAAACGGCAAAGAGAAAAACATGGAAGAGGGAAAACCACGTAGTTTTGAATTCATTCTAACTGTATCCAAAAACCCAAAAGAGAAACACAAGAAAATTTTAAAATACTAGTCGTGATACYAGATAACTAATTGAAGTTGTCATTCATACTCTCATCTAAGGTTGTTGGTTGCTGAAAATTYRYGAAACAAGRAATTTCCTTCTTCTGCTATTGAGGGAGAGAGGATTTTTCCATTCTATCTATTCTCTTTGCCGAAATTTGGAGCATTCTCTCTTCCTCCTTCGCAATTGCCTTTGATGGTTCAGATTTTGAATAAGGTTGGTTAGTACTGAATTAGCCAGGGAGCCAGCAAGAAGGTCAACTCTGTGTCCAATGATATTGAAGTAAGTCTTTATCTTTAATGAAATTCTTCACCCCTAATTTGCATAAATACWGGTCTTTGTGATATTTAACTCAATTTAGGTTTTTTTCCCCTGTAAGATTGAGTATTGGAATTCTTTTCACCATTAATTATTTGAGCTTCAATTGATATTATTTAAGGTTAAGGTTATGATCTTGGTTGTCTTCTTTGAGGATATCTTGTTCCTCATGGTTTAGTTTCAATATTGAATGTTTAGCTTTATTTGCCCCTAGAATAGGTTCTAACAAATGATTACTTAAGGTTAAGCCTTTTAAAGACCCCAACCGATTTAGATTTTTTTAATATAAAAGGACAAGAAAAGACTCCTAAAAATTTGAAAATAAAAAAATAGAAGATAAGAGGAAGAATTGAAAATTTTAGATTGCTTCTTAAGGAGCTTCTTTAATGTCGTTAGCTGGATTAAGAGGAAATGGGTCAAACTTTGGTGGTAAAATGATCCATCTCCTGTTCAATGTAATGTTTAGGTCGTTGCCCATTGACTTTGAATGTTCCTTGTGATTCATTAGAGATTTCCGCTGCACCATAGGGGGAAACATTAGTGATGAAAATAGGTTGAGGCCATTTGGAATTCAACTTACCTGGAAAAAGCCGCAATTGGGAATTATACAAGAGAAATTTTGACCAACTTTTAACTCCCTTCGCAGAATCATTTGGTCATGAATCTTCTTAGTGTGATCTTTATAAATCCAAGAGTTCTCATATGCATCCAGATGAAGTTCCTCGAGTTTACTAAGGTGTAACAACCATTTTTCCCTTGCAACTGTCAAAGCAAGATTTAAAGCCCAAAAAGAGCCTCATGCTCTAATTCGACGGGTAAGTTGCAAGCTTTTTCCAAAGCTAGACAATTAGGGGATAGGAAGTGGCTACCCTTATGAGTGACCACTCCTTTCTAGAGGGATTGACGGTTTTTTCAAGTATTATCTTTGCCTCTTTATTTGAAACATCTACTTGACCATTGATTTCGAGTTGATAGGGAGTGGCTACCTTATGAGTGATACCATACTTCTTCAATTGAAAATCTCTAATTGCTTATCATAAAAGTGGGTACCGCYATTGCTAATGAGCGTCTAGGGTGTACCATAACGGGCAAAAGATATTTTTTTTCAAAAGCTTCATGATAACCCTAGAATCATTATTGGGAGATGCTATCGCTTCAACATGTTTAGAGACATAATCCACAACAACTCTAATATATTTAGTAGAATAATAAGAAGGGAAGGGACCCATGATATTGAAACCCCAAACATCAAATAAGTCCACAACAAAAATATTAGTAAGGGGAATCTCATGTCGTTTAGAGATATTACCACTCCATTGGCATTGGTCACAAGCAAGAACAAATTTATGACAATTCTTAAAGAGGTTAAGCCAATAAAAACCAAATTGTAATACTTTTGTTCGTTCTTTTAGGACCAAAATGTCCACCCACTATACCATTATGACAATGGTGTAAGATGTTTTCCATCACTTCTTCAGGTACACATAGTTTAATAACTTGGTAAGCACACAATTGAAATAAGAAAGGTTCATATATCCCAGAAATAAAGTTCAAYAAAAGAGAAAACCTTCTTATTCTGATGATAAGTGAAATTAGGCGGAAGTGCATGATTGACCAAGAAATTAACAAAATTGGTATACCATAGAAGGGAGATGAAGATATTGTAACATCCCGAATTTTTCTTTATTAAATCTGTTGATTTTATGTAAAATTGTGTGCCAACTAGATTGGACATGTAATCGTTGGCTAATGGTTTGGCTTATAAGTTTTAATCGGTTAGCCGGAAGTTGAACCTTTAGCGGAAAAGAAGCCATTATATGTAAATTACGGGTTTTAGATTCCAACGGGTCAAGTTTGTGGGTTTAAAAAAAATAAACAAAATAAAATAAATAAAGCTAATAATAATAATAATAATAATAAAATAAAAAGCAGAAAACCCTAATCTCCTTCTTCGTCTTCTCTTCCCCTTCCCTTTCCCAGTCGCCGCCGCTCGCCTCTCAACCCGTTCATCACTTCTTCCCTTCCGCCAGCCAGGTCCGCCATCGCTTCGCTGTTTGAGGACCGTTCATCTCCTCTCCGCCACTGCCGCCACTGCCCATTCTCCCGCTACTCGACCGACACGGCTCGTCGCGGTCTTCCCTTTTCACCGCCTATGCATTCCGCCAGCGCTCGAATTCAGAGCACGATCAAGATCGCAACGATCAAATCTGTTTTCACCGTCCGCTTCCCTGGGCCAATCCCGCCACACTGGAGACGCGTGATCGCTCGGCCGAAACAAACCTCGCTCGCCGACCTACCAGTAAGCCAGCTCTCTTTTCTCTTCTTCTTCTCCGTTTCCGACGTGACCGGATCGTGCGAATAGGGCACTGATCTGTCCGTCGTGTCACCGTTTGGCGAACCGATCCTGGCGGCGCCGCGTCGCCGAGCACCGCCCGTATGGCTTTCCTTTCCTCTGCTCAACTTTTCTCTCTTGAAGAGCCGTTACTTCCTTCCCTGCTCGCCGC
>MEJB01000017.1:13545955-13608913 GCA_001752375.1 Rhazya stricta
AAAAAGAGTGAGAAAGTAAAGATTCCGCGATATCTGAAATTTGACAGGTTAAAGCGTTAAGTTTAGCATTGTAATAGTAAATTTAAACTTACAATATAATAGTGAATACCTGAGAAAAACGTAATTTGGTAGGTTAAACCGAATTTAAAGAAGTCGAACTGTAAAGTGAAAACGAAAATGCGCAACAGTAACGACAAAGAACATTGTGGAATTAATCGCAAAGTAACACTTAAAGTTTGAAAATAATCGAAACTGAGAGATCATTCCTTTTTGGGTGATTCTATTAAGGTATCTCGAGGGAATTTACGTAGAGATCGTTTGAGGATTGTCACTTTCCAACTTGAATAGGAACCGTTCACTAAAAGATTTCGATAAGTAATCTCTTCATTCATTAAATATTATATATGCATGAGAAATGAATGCCCTTAATTTGATTGTAAGGTGTTTTTATGTTGATAGTGAATGTAAATGAAAGTTGAAACTTTGTATTTGAAGTAATACTTTGTACTGCAGAATGCTATTGTGGATTCATATCATGTATTTAATTTATTGGAGTGTTAATGTATTACTGTATGCGTCATATCATTGAGCATATAGTTTAGAAGTTTACATCGCATTTGGCATGAGACGTCACCGATTTAGGAAGTGAACGGTTAGAAAAATGGAATTTGAAGAAAAAGGGTAAAGTTTTAGAATGTAAAGTTTTACGAAAAAGAGTGTAATACTCGCTCACAAAAGGTGGAGTGGGAAAATGGGCCGGGGGGACCGGCGCACGCCCGACCCTACCCTCTTTTGAGGGTAGGTAGTGAAGTTAAAAGAATGAAATTTAAACCGCTTTGGCGGTTCCTATACCCGTAGGAATGAAATCGGGTTCCAAATAAAGATGGCCCACTGCATTAGCTATGGGCTAAGGCTTTACACTCTTAGTGAAGCTCACGAACGAACGAAAGGAATGAAAGTTTTCAATGTCAGTGAATGTTGAAGGAATTGATGTAAGAAATTTTGAAGAGAAAGTTATGGAAAGTTTTTACAATTTAAAAGAGAAAAAGTTTGAAATGTCACAGGTAGGACATATTCACGCATTCATGCATGAGATTACTTACTGAGCTTTTTAGCTCATTCCTGTTTCTTACATGTTATTGCAGATGATATGTGACTAGATGGGGATAGGAGGTCGCTTGTGGGCGAACTTTAATACCCAGAAACTGGTTTCTACTTATGTATATAATGAAATTTACTTTTTGAAGTTGTTTTTAAATTATGAGATTTTTGATGATGTTGCTTTTGAATAGTATAAAAGCCTTCCGCTGTATTTACTTTTAAACGAATGGTGGCTTATAAATAGATAAATTTTTATTTTCGAACGGAACGACGTAATATTCCCGAGTTAGGACTGTTCCTAAACTGGGGGTGTTACAGATATGGCAAACAATTGTTCATTAAGGAATGATTTATTTATGGGGGCTGTCTCACTAAAGCGTTCCAATCTAGATAAATGGCCTACCACTACATTCTCGGATCCTTTTTATTATCAAGTTTAGCAAATAGGTGTCTTAATGCAGAATGATCGGTATGCACAATAACATGTGAACCATTGTGATAACATCAAAATTTATCAAGATTGAAAACAATTGCTAAAAGTTCCTTCTAAGTGGTAGCATAATTTTTTTAAGCCTCATCTAAAGTCCTAAATGCACAATAGATTACTTGAAAATCCTTGTTTTATCTTTGTAGTAAGACAATTCCATAGTCATACATAAGCAACAATGTCTTTCTCGGCCGAATATAAAAGAAAAAAAGTTAATGAAGAAAGAGAACCGAATCAATCCACACAAAACCAATCAAGTTAAAACTTCACCAATTCAACAAGTTTTCAGCTTAATGCATCTTATTGTCATAAATCCAAATCTTGTTTAGAATAACTTTTATGCAATTTTCTAAGCTTTCAAGCTAGTTTATAGCTTTCTTTTTAGCTTTCAGATATTTATGCCTTACTGAGTTAGAGATTCGATGTCATTTTCAGCATGCCTGAGTTAGTAAAATTTGTTGTTCATTTCATCAATAGATTTCCGGTTGCTTAGCCAATTTCTAGGTTTTTTTTTCAGCATTTCCAATCCATTTTGCCAAATTATATAAGTAATTACATGTACATTTCGCTGAAAGCGTTCTTTAGTTAACTCAAGAACCTATTCATGCAAAAATAATAAAAAAAGGACCTACGGGTCTAACAGCCTCACAAACAACTAACAACTCATGTCTCATTATATTTAAAAACAGATTAGCCAAAATCAGAGTAGCTGATAGCCAATCTGAGCAATCTAGCAATCGAAAGTCCCAGAATAACATACGACTGCTAGCTTCTTGACAGCAAGCCTTTATTGGCTAAGGCATTTCTGAAAACCAATTCTTTGTTATAGAAAAAATTCGTAATTATAGATGTAATTGCTTTTAGGTCTCATTTGGACATTTGTTTGATTCTTGGGAGGGGTTTCCTTCCTACACCCAATGAAAGTAATTGCAAAAGATAGAAAAAAATATATGAATATGAGAATGGTATTTTGACGATTTTTCTGAAGATTTTAAAACAAAAATACCATTACCTCCTCTCTTTTTTTTCTTTTTGTACTCCTTCAATTTTTTTCCCCCTACTATTGTTCATCCTTTTTTTCTTCCTCACAACTAACTTGCTTCTCAAAACTCCCTCCACATTTCTAATGTACTTTGACATGGCTCTATATTTTCAACTCGCACACAGGTGTGTTCTATTACTTCTTTTCCTCAAGGTGACATAAAAATTCACTACCTATTGATTACCAAAATAATAAACAAAAAGGAAAAAAAACCATACATCATCATCAAAATAAACCTTCTTGAAATAAAATAAAAAAAATCATATTTGTAATATTACTAAATGGGCAAATCTGCCTAAGCTACAAGGTCACTTCGGAAGGGGCTGACCCCACCCATACACTCCTACTATCTAGATTACATCCAATCTTAACAAGTGAATGCGAAGTTGCATTAGCATTTCTTGGAACATAGGTTATTTTCTGGCGACTAAGATGTGCATCCTCTCTCGACCTTATTTGCTATGCTTTCAACTGGGGCGCAATCTTCTTCCTCCCTTTATAGGAGTTAGACGACCCTAAAGCAGGCGGACTCTATGGTATAAACCTCCACCTCTAACTCCTCAGCCAATTGCAGTCCATACAAGACCGCTAGTAGCTCTACATGCTCGGTACTTGTCCGTCCCGCAATCGGTGCAACCGTTGCTGCGGTAATCTTCCTAGTCATATTTCTAATTGTAGCACCAACTCCTACTTTTTCAGCCTTCCAAACCCCATCCACATTTATTTTTAGGTGATCTTCAAATGGTGGAGACCATCTTTGGTACCTAGGATCCCCATCGTCGAATTTTATTTCATCTATTGCACATGCTGCTTTGAACTCCTCCGAATGATTCACCACATAAGTCATCATTTCCTCCGCGTTTATCTGATGGTCCTCGAAAACCCATTTATTTCTAGTCGTCCAAGTTGCCCACATTATCATTATGATCGATTCTACGTCCTGCTAGGAGATTACTTGCGCATCAATTATTAAATTACCAGGATTTCCCGTACATTCTTCGTTCCCATGCAAGCCCAACTAAGCTCCAGCCCCGTCAGTCTCCATATGCTCCTTATCGTACCAGAATCAAAGAATAGGTGAATGTCAGTCTCCAACCGTCCCTCTACAAAAAGGGCACTGTGTTCTCTTCATCCATAACCTTCTCATCAGATTTTCATTCAACGACAAGATTCGCTAGCAAAAAGTCTCCATGTTCAGCCCCTTACCTTGGAGGAAAATTTAGCTTTCCATAGGGTTGACCAGAAAGACACCCACCCTAGAGATTGAGGCTATGAGATTTGTTCCAGCGCTATAGGAAGTCCATTCCAATTCAATAACGAGAGCAGACAAATATAAATCCACTTGGTCTCATAATCCCAAATGAGGGTGTCTTCACATGGGGACGCCGGTAAAGGGACCTTCACTATATCCTCAACATACCTTTTGGTGAACCATTCCTCCATTAGCTCCTTGTTCCACAGCAGGGGATTTGATATGATCAAGTTGCTTACAGTCAGGTTCTCTGGAAAGAAAATGTTCGTGGTTAGCATTTGGAATTCATATAGCATCGGCAGCCATGGTTGCTCCTAGATGCCTATGCCCTCTCCATTGCCAACCTACCACCTTAAACCTTGGGTTAGTAATCCTCTCCTTCCAATATGTTCCTCCGAATATAAGAGCTAGCTACCATTTGTTTCGCCCTTAGGAAGTGAATATTTGGTTAGTGCTTGCCCTTAAGCACCCTACTAATCAGTGAGCTAGGATTCTTCACAAGTCTCCAACATTGATTGGCTAATAATGTGCAATTGAAGAATTCCACATTTTTATAACTCATACCTTCGTCCCTTATTTGCTAGCCATAGTATCCCATTTCTTCCAAAATACTATGCTCATCCTTGCCCACCAAAAGCTTCTCATGCGGAAGGTTAATTCCACACAAACACTTGAAGGAAGCAGAAAGCATGACATGGTGTAGGTTGGTATTGCTTGTAAGACGAACTTTACGTGGAGTTACTTGCTAGCTTGAGAAAGCAGCTTCCTTTCACCCCCTTACCTTCTTCCATACTCTCTCCTTTATGTATGCAAAGATGTCCTTGAATCTCAAAATGAGAAATGGTAGACGTAAGTACTTTCCCTCGTTGTTGCTTGGCTGGACTCCTATTTCCGTGCAAATCTCATGTTTTAGCCTTCAATCGACCTTCTTATCAAACATTGGTGATGATTTTTGAAGCTTTATCGATTGTCCTGAGGCCTTCTTGTATTGCTCCAGTATCACTTTTGTCACCCTGGCGTTTTCTTTTCAAGCTTATAGGAGAAGCAAGCAGTGATGATTTTTGAAGGTCTATCCATGTCCTGAGGCCTTCTTGTATGGCTCCAATATCTCTTTTGTCACCCTGGCGTTTTCTTTTGAAGCTTATAGGAGAAGCAAGCTGTCATCCCATTGTTATTTTTAGTGCCCTTCACCCCATCGTCGGGCCTTTTAAGCTACCCTCCCTTTTTTCTTGATTCAAGAGTGCAGAGAACCCTTCTGTACATATTACAAATAAAAGTTGGGACAAAGGGTTCCCCAGACCTCTACTCGGTCTGAACATATATGTTGGCTCCCCATTGACTGGACTTGAAAATACGCTGATCAAATATACTTCATCACCACAGGCACCAAGCGCTCTGGTGTTCCCAGCGCACACATTATCCGTTCCAGATATCCTCACTCCACCCTGTCATACGTTTTATTTACATCCAGTTTCAAGGTCATATATGGCTTCTTAGGCCTTTTCAAATCCGGTGAAAAGCCTCAAATGTGATAATTTCGTTATCAGTGATCGGTCTATCTTTTATGAAAGCACTTGAAATTTGTGCACCGTAAAAGGTACTGCCCACTTCAGCCTGTTTGCTGTTTGCAATGACTTTTGCCACTATCTTGTATAAGACCTTGCAAAGGCTTATAGTTTTTGAGGTTTACACAGGGCTCTTTGCTTTGGGTATTAGTACAATTTAGGATTTCCAGCCCCATATATGTCACGTACTTTTTCACCAGTCCCAGGTAGCATGGCACGCAATCAGGGCTCGCACCAGGTAGTCCTTACCTTCTGCAGAAGGATTTTAGACTTAGCAAGGAATGCTTAGGATACACATCCTCTGATATTTCCAAAGTCTTAAGTATGTATATGGCCATCACAAGTTTTCATAACAGATACTCTTTGTAAAACATTTGAAATTCATTTTGTTCAAAACATCTTAGCAATGATTTAGAGTTTTTAATTTAGAAATCAAATCTAACATAGATAGATTCAAATACATAGAAGATA
The DNA here is from genome assembly GCA_001752375.1 of Rhazya stricta. NCBI lineage: Eukaryota > Viridiplantae > Streptophyta > Magnoliopsida > Gentianales > Apocynaceae > Rhazya > Rhazya stricta. The sequence continues at coordinate 13,551,874 of MEJB01000017.1, forward strand.
AAACCCCGTGTACTTGGATAATGAACCTATATAAACTAGATCTCTTATACCTAAATTTTCATGAATGACTTGGAGATATACCGACTTCGATGCTTCATAGATAGGTCCATATTATGTTTGGAAGCACTAGCATTCAACCTGTTTTGGGCCCCAAACGACTCGAAAAAAAAAAGGCGTGCGAGCTAAAAATCACTCCTAAAGTGCACATAGATGAAGAATTTTGAGGGAGACAAAGAACAAGTCCAAGACAAACTTAATTTATTTAGTATTCTGTAGATGAGAATATATATGGATCACGTCGGAGGGCTATTAAAAAGCAGTCGCTTATACATATGGAAAGAGTCATCCCCAAATGCTTGAGATAAGGTCTTGCTGTMCAATGATGATGATGCAAGGGACAAGCTGGGATCAGCACCACGKTCTCATTATTGCAGTTTAAACAAAAAATAATCCAGCGGATATATTTGCAAAAGTAGTGATAAATTAAGAAGATAAATGAAAATCAGAAATATTGACATTCCGTCGATTTACATGAGGATTTATGTACAAGTTACAGCCTGCTAGTCAGCCAAATCTCAAACTCAAAACTATCTCAACCTCTGATAAGCTTTTGCTTACCGGGGTGGCTCATACTCGTGTACATAGAAATTAGTTGCCAAGAATACTCAAATATTAGTATCGCAAAATTTTCCATCCATTCTGTTCTGAACTGCTTTAACAGCAGCTACTCTAGCAGAAGTGGCTGCTTTGTTTGCAGCTGCTACTGCTTTGTCAACTTGTTCATCCACTCTGGGTAGGCGAACTGCATTTTCTGCAATTTTTCTAGCAGCCTGCAAGTCAAAGTTATAGCATATCAAGTACTGAAATACTTTTGATGTTTAAGAGAAAATTAAGAGATGTCAAAGCAATCCCAATGATTTACCTCAACTGCCCGGAGGACTCCAACGGTTTGTAGGGTTGAGGGAGCCTTGAGGTTTCCGGAGTCCCATTCTCCACATCTCAAATCACCATTTCGAAAGGTATACAAGCCATAACCTTGCTTACGACCTTCATGCCAAGAACCCTCGTAGCAGTGGCCATTGGCAAAGCCATAGACACCAAAACCATGAATTTTATCCCCAAAATATTCCCCAGCATATCTATCACCGTTTCTGTAAAACAATTAGATTCATAATGAAAGTCTATAAATTTAGAACAATTGGATCTTTCATGAATGGTAAAAGAACGGATAGAGCAAAAAATTCTAAATTCCACGAAACCAGCAGCTTGAGTTGCCAAATGATTCAACTCGTAGCAAGCAATCAAGTCAAAGAAAAGGACCRAGAAATCTAACACTTGAATCAAATTGCCACTCATCCAGAAAAGAAACAGAACGAGATCATTTTGAATCAAAATAGATTACAGTTTCCACATTAATATCTACAGTTCCAAACCGGRACCCCTTGAATTTAAAATAATTGCGTATTTAACTTAAAACAACAACTGCCACGATCTACGGCTCCATCAGAGAAGTAAGCAAAAGAAAATTTGAGAAATTGCATAATCTCCCAGACAGAAGAAGCCAAGAAACAAACTAAACATAGACAACCAAAAAGATTCCTGCAAATTAAGTGTTTAAAGGGGAAAAGGAAAATGAAAAGTAGCATTGAGAATGAATAACCCACCTGAAATGGTAGACACCCAGACCATGTTTCACTCCATTTTTGAATTCACCAAAGTAACAGCTCCCATCAGAGCAAGTCTGTACTCCAGTACCATGACTCTGCCCATTACACCACTGGCCAGCATATGTATCTCCGGTGTAGAACCTGTAGACCCCATAGCCATGTCTCAGACCTTGCCTATACTGCCCTCTGTATCTGCTTCCCCTCGCCCAACTCTCTATTCCGTAACCATCATACCTCCCATCAATCCAATCCCCTTCATACCTCCCATTCCCAAAATAGTTGTATACTCCACTTCCATTACACCTCCCCTTATGGAACTCTCCCTCATAAAAGTCCCCATTGCTATAAAACTCCACTCCTTCTCTTATAATTCTCTTCTTATTTCCATCTGTCCGCTCTTTCTTACTAGCTAAATTCGACTCCCCAATGAACCACTGGATCGGTTTCGATTGATTTCTCGACAAGCCAAGTTTCTTGGCATGCTCATCATACAATTGCTTCACAAGTTTGAAGATCTGATGTATTAAACCCTTGTTTTTTTGTGCGAAAAATAGCAGAACAGCAACAAAAATCAGAGCTACGAGGAGGTTTTCAGATGTGAGGATATCATCCCTGTTGAAGAAAACGAAGAGGGTATACATAGATAGTAAAGCAAGCAAAAGAACCGGAGCAAAAAAGCGTGATGAACCGGGGCGAACAGGGGCAAAAGCGGGCTTAGAGTGAGGCTTCTGCTCTTCAAGGTCTTGGTACTCTTCTTCATCAGGTGTGATCTCGCTCACGGAAGATAAGCTATGAATCGACGATCGAATAGTCGGAGATGACCGGAGAAGTGAGGAATGGGTCCTTGTAAGCTTCGCCTGACTCTTCGAACAGTCCATTGGTAAGAAAGGGAATACCCGGTGGGCTTTTAGATTTGCAAACACTAAATCTTCCTGTACCTTGATATTCTGATGATGTGCTCCGAAGCCGGCTTCATTTCTCAGTTACTGTGTGCTGTGTGTGTTTTTGAACGCTTGAGAAGACTCTGTTTTGGGGACTGAAAAGTATTCAAAAACAAAAGCAAGAGAGCGGATGTAGGGAAGTTAGAGAATAGACCGAGTTTTGTGTTGCAAGCATATACAGAATTGGGCCTTGATCCACATCCTCTGATCCTGGCCGTTGTTTTTTGTCTGAGGTAACAAATGTAGAAAGATTGACAGCCGTTGATTAGGGTTTCTTTAGGAGCTCCCGCTATTGACGGTAAGATATGGTCGTTGGATCTAGATGCGGCCCTTTTTCGGTTTTGCTGTTGCAGGCCAGCACGTGCCACACAGTTTTACTATTGATGACTATCTTTATTTATATTTTTATTTTTTTTCAAGATAATATTACAGTAATACCTAGCTAATTTAAAGGGTGATGAATTTGAATAACACATAAGTTTCATCACTAATTCATCAATTAGAAAATTATGAGTAATAATTTGAAAAAAAATAACTTGCTTTTATTTTCATTAAATATCGACTACATTATCCTAATTTTATGTGATTGAAAAAATAAAATCAACAGGATAAAAGTTTTGAAAAGTAATATATTCTAGTTTCCTTTAAAAAAAATACTTAACCTGCGTTTCTACAAATCTTGCTTGTAGGTGTCAACCATTCAACCGTTTGATGCGAAAAGCAATACTTTTTGAATGGGATGAAGCTTGTAACAACGCATTTAAAAGTATAGAATTACTTGGTAAAATCCATTTTGGCTGCGGTGCTACAAGAAAAGCCTTTGTTGCTCTATATCTCTGCCTAAGAATGTTTTGTYAGGACTTTGCTTGCTCAAGAAAATGAGGAAGGTAACGAAAATGCCTCGTGTTATTTGAGCAGAATGATGACTCCAAATGAGTTGAAGGTTTACCGATAGGAAAGTTGTATTTGACTCTCATATTCGCAATCCAAAAGCTAAAATACTATTTTCAAATTCATACGGTGCGTCTCATTTAGAAGGTAAATCCCATCAAGTATGTAATGACTAACMTGTTCTTTCTGATCACTTGGCGAGATGGTACATGTAGTTGCAACAATTCGAGATAATTTATATACCTTAGAAAGCTGTGAAAAGGGAAGTTTTCGCGAATTTCTTGGCTGATCACCCCTTACCTACTGAAAGAAACTTGGTTTTTTATTTGCCAGATAAAGATGTTCTATTRGTTGAAGTCTTACCTCCATGGAAGATGTATTTTGATGGAGCTGCTCATTGGAACGCAGTTGGAAGTCGAACAAATTTTGTTACAAACGAAGGTGATGTCTTGCCATATTCATTCTCTTTGACTCAGTAATATTCAAACGATGTTTCTGAATATCAACCTTTCAACCTTAGGTTGGAAATAGCGATAGGAATGCAAARTTGCAASTTAGAGCCTATAGAGATTTGAAACTAATARTCAATCAAGTCCTTGATGTTTATGAAGTACACAAGACGATGATGGAGCGATTGGGTGATGCAAATATAGAATATGTGCCAAGGAATGAAAACAGACAAGTAAATGCGTTGACAAAACTAGCTTCTATCTTCTCGTTGCTGGATCCACAAAATCAAATATCAATTTGCCAAAATTGGGCTGTGTCACCTTTATCAGAAAATGAAGATGGAGATAATGACAGAGAAGATGCAAATAGAACAATCAATGTTATTTCAGCCAACGATGTTGATAAGGAAGATTTATGTCAACCAGCCATCGGTTACCTTTATTATGGTATCCTGCCTGAAGAACCACCTAGGAAGAGTTACATTCGGCAATGAGATTCGAGGTTTGTTTGCTTCCAACATATTCTATCGACATTGTCTTCTTACGTTGTTTAGGAGAAGATTAGGCAATGTAAGCACCATTAGAAGTTCATTCTGGTGTTTGCGAAGCTCATCATTCTAGATCCAAATTGCATTTTCATATTAAAAGGATTGGATATTATTGGCCTACAATGGTAAAGTATTTCCTGGAATACCCCCGTAAATATCAAGCTTATCAAGTTCAAGGATTACATCCATCAGCCACCAGAACCGTTGCATCTAATAATTGCATCTTGGTCATTCCACGCATGAGGGTTTGATATAATTGGACCATTACCAAAGTCACTGTTGGACATGTGTACATTTAGCAATGATGATTATTTCTCAAACTGGGTTATGTCGCACTTAGGGAGGTGACAAAGCAAAATGTAGTTGACTTCATTCACACAAACATCATATATCACTATGGAATCCCAAGATATATCATAACTGATAATGAAAAATCTTTTCGCAATAGTGCAATGACCAAAATTGTGAAAAGTTCAACCTCAAGCAATATAACTATTCGATGTATTATACAACTGCTAATAGATTAGCTAAAGCCTTTAACAAGACTCTTTGCAATCTATTAAAGAAAGTTATCGACAGGTCAAAAAGAGATTGACATCTAAAAATTGRAGAAGCTCTATGGGCTTATCGAACGATATTTCAAACTCGACCACAAGCTACGTCATATACGTTGGTTTATGGCATCAAAACAGTTCTTCCTCTTGAACATCAACTACCTTCATTAAGGATAACTATCCAATAAGGGCTCAGAGAAGAAGAAAATGYGAGCTTACGTCTTGAARAGTTAGAAGCAGTTGACAAAAGAAGGTTGGAAGCGCAACAACGTTTGGAGTGCTATCAAGCCCGCATCTCCAAAGTCTTCAACAAGAAAGTTTGTCCTCGTTCTTTTTAAGTGTGTGACATGGTGCTCGCAATTTGAAGGCTGGTCATATATCCTCAAAAGATAAAGAAAATCACAGCAAAATAGGATGGTTCATATTTTTGTGCAAGAAGTGTATTCAAGTGGTTCATACAAGCTCGTTAACAAATATAGATTAAGCCTTGGCCTYATCAATGGCAAGTATTTGAAGCACTACTATGCATAAATTCCAAAAAAATGGATTGTTCCTAGTGTATGAGCCTAAACTGTATATGCTCTTTGAAAAAAGTTAAAACTGTTTAAATGCCTCAAACAAAAATTCAAGTCGCTTCTAGCGTGCACGAGCTAAAACTGCCAAAAACAACCATTAAAGGTGTCGCATGTGGTGAAATTGCTAAAACACTCTAACAAGTCTAAGTTGGTACAAATGGATACTCTTAACCTATATGAGCTAAAACTGTGAAAAACAACCTCCAAGATGTTGCATGTGGAAAAACTGATAAAACACCCTAAAATCCAAATTGGTAAATGAATACTCCTGCCTGCAAATTTTAAATTATGTAGGGACTTCCCTACAAATTCTTTCACATCCTCGAACTAAGTTTTGACTTGATTCCTTTCAAAATAGTAGCTAGGAACTTAATTTCTAAGTTCAGTTATAATATAACAAACTAGATAGTCTTTAATTGAGTAAACAGTTTGTAAATAAAAAAATAAACAAAAATAGAAGAAGAAATGCATACTTTATTCATTCATTATATATAAGTAAGTATTTGAGTAGAGAGCATGAAACAAAGTCATTTAAAAATTAAATTTAAAGTTAATTATCTCTTACTTGCTTGCTTCAAAGAGCTCCTTCATATTTTCTAAATTCTTCACAGCCTCATCAGATTGAAATGTGTTTTCAGTGGCAACTACTTCTTCTTTCTTGGTGCAACAAACTACTTCCACATTCTTCAATTCTTCTCATTTTTCATGAGCGCTCATGGACACTTCTTACTTATGTCTCTCCGTGACATTAATTTAGGCTTGGAGTTCCTTCTTCTTTTCCTCAAGAGTGTGAAATTCCCTTTGCAGCTCGTCGACTTTAGCAGATATCGCTTGTTGGCTCATCTCAAGCTTCGTGACTTGTGATTTGATTTTAGAAAGAGATTCAAAATGCACTTTCTTAGTCATCATGTCACAAGCTGTGGACCTTAAAGAGTCACATCTGCGAGCTTTCTCAAAAAGATCAACCAAGTATTTCCCAAAGCTAGAAAGATCAATGACATCTATCTTCTTCATTTCACCAAAAACTATAAGTACTTCCTCTTCAATARAAGAAATGGAGTCAATTAGTGTTCAAGCAAGCTTTTCTATAACTTGTCACAATATRAATTGAAGATATTGAAGTTGAACTCAGAAACAACAACAACAGCAGATTGCCTTTGAGAAGGCCTTACATTTTCATTGCATGAAGGAAGAGAACACTTGCCTCCAAAGGTGTGCTAGTTGGTTCGCTAATAAGGTTGCTAGTCAATCATAAGGGATTGAGCTGTATCGTCGTCATTCTGGCATATGATTTCATGCAAGCAGTTATCAATCCTGTCCATAAAAAGAGGGATTTTATCCACATACAAAGAACTTTTAAGTGCCCCTAACTGCTTCTAACCAAAGAGTTAGAAGCAGTCTAAGGCTAAATGTATTTATGTTAGGAGTGATATACTTACATGAAGTGCTAAAGCTTGAGGAGATATAGTCGAACTAGTACTCCTTCCAAAAAGCCAAAAGAAGTAGTAGCACCACCAAATATCTTCTTCTTCTTCAAAGGGTGATTCTATAGATGATCTCGYTCAGTATCAGTCAACATTCTACTTTCATTAGAAAGGATATCAACTTGCTCATCAATTGCAGAAGAACCTACAACTCCAGACTGAAATTTCATTGTAGGAATGTGCAATAATGTCTTGTTCATTGGAGAAGCTGCAGTTTCTTTAGAAGTAGCACTAATAGTACCAGTAGAAAAAGGTCTTACAGAATTGGAGATGCTATATTCTTTTCCTTAGAAGAAACTCTAGCAATTGTACTTGATTGAGAGTCCCACCAAGTATTTTATTCTTTGGTAGCAACTGGCTTTGATGTCTTTGCTGGAAGTACAATGAAAAAGCGTGTCTTAAAGTGAGTAGATAATTTCCAAAGTTAAGCCACATCCTCTAATATATATGAATAAGATTTATCCCTCAAGTCGCCAGGAACATTTTGAGAAAACCCAAATTGCCTACAAAATTTATGCGGACTATAAGGTTCTATCAAATACATGATATTCTATCAAAGGGTCAAAAAGTTAAAAAATAAACTAACGAAGTAATTAAACCAAGTCAATGATAGAGACCCATTATCCACCAAAGATCACTCAAAGTTGCCAATCATACAGTTACATTTCATGGAAGAAGGATTCACATGTCTGAAAATTGCTTGTGCTTCTGAAAAATAGAAATATTTGACCATATTCTCTCCATGAAACTTGACCATCCATACAACTGAAGAGCAATTATTTCTCTCGTGATGGGTGCCACAGTATTGAGTGATCCACGTGTACACGTAATGAAGGAATGTTGCACAACACTCCTTTAGAAATGGGAGACTGGGAGACCTTGCTCAAGCCATTGTAGATGCTCGCGAAAGCTGGTATAGCTAGTAAGAATTTTCATTGAAAGCTATAAGGCTAGCCACCTTAAAGACACTAGGACGGATGCAATTGACTTCTCTACCTGGAAGAAYAAATTTACATATCCAGCAAGATAAAAATGCAGCCAAGTATACCTCTTCTCTCAAAGTCTTTAGAATATCAAGTACATCAAAGGGTTTGCTTTGTCCCTCTACAGTTGTCAAACAAGTACTATTCACGATGACYGTTGGATTATGCAACATCCTCAGCGCTGCTGCAGTTCACCTGTTATATACTCTTGGAGGAGAAGATGCATATTTAGTTGGTCCTCTAAACTAAAATTGGAGCTAATTGTGAAAGGGAACTCCATGTAGGTCGCCATTTGCAAGCCTTCTAAAAGCCAAAAAAAAGAAACCTACAACTTTGAGGAAGCRGATAACTCATTCATTGTCGATCTCATAAAGCTCCTTGGCTGAAGGGATCACTCCATCATAAAATAAGCCATGAATGAGAAGACACCAAGACTTCTCAAGTCCCAAAGTGAAATGGACAACTCACCAATTAAAGTGTGTTATGTGTTTGTTGAGGGACACCAAAGTTCGCAAAAGGCATGATGACATGACCATAGCGATCATATGTGAATAAAGAAGCGTATATAGCATCATATATTTTCATGTCATAAAGTAGTCACACGAATAGTCTTCAGCCACTCCTATTAGTTCCGTGTATAAATAGTCGCGCCAAAGTTCATAATGGAAGCATTTCGAGAAGTCTCGTCGAAATTGCAATCTGTAAAACGAAGATAGAAATTTTTTAAGCTTGTGTTCGCATCATGAGTCGAAGAAAATAGCAGTAGGAATTTTCAGGTCGATGAGACTGAGGATGAGTCGACTGGTTCCTTGAAGCATGATGAAAACCATCTACCAATGTGAAAATTCGCCACATTGGAAACCCACCGAGAGAACATCCAAAGTTACGAGTTTAAATTGAGATCCCTTTCGATTATCTGAGATGAATATGTGTGGCTTTGACTTCTCAAAATCCTTGATTTCCATCTGTTAAGGATTACGAAATTGTACGACCTACAAAAATTTCAAAAGGTATATATGTTGAGATTCACAAAGAGAAAGGATGTCAAAGTTTTCAAAGAAAAGAATTCAAAATAGGACACGCAAAAAAGAGATTGCAAAAAAAAAAATGTAATAGAAACAGTAAAAAAAGAGACATGAAAAAAAAAATAGATTGCAAAAAATAAAACAAAAAAAGGAGATAGAAAGAGTTAAAAAATGCAAAAAAAAAGAGAAAAAAGATTTCGAAAGCAAAAAAAAGGGAAGAGTTCAAAGAAAATTTTGGAATAAAAAGAAGCAATAATGGAAACAAAAAAAAAAAGTGAAAACAAAAGAAATGAAGAAGGAAAAAAAAAGGATGGAAGAGTGAAGCTTGGGCCCAATAAGTGCATGGCCCAAATCAAAGGAGAGAAAGAAAAAGAAAAAGCAATGCAAAGGGAAAGGGCCTAGCCCCAAACACAAATCAAACACCAAAAAATATGGTCAAAACAAAAGAGGCCTAAAGTGGAGCCCAACCCAAGCTTTAGGAAAGAAAGAAGAAAAAGGGCCGAAAGACCCATTCAGCCYCATGACAATTGGAAACCCATTGGTTTGGGCTTCTTCCTTGCTTCTTCTCCACCATCGGTGCTCGTTTGTCAAATTTCTCTGACCTCATGYTGACGCCACCCCTCTAGCAACTTTAGTTCAATTCTTYATCGCATCTACTACTAATTCCGGTTCACTAAGACTTTTACAATGTCAGTCTAGTTGAAGGATACAATATGTGGCTACCTTTSATTTTTAATGGCAGCTTCCACTGGTGACGTAGATGAGGACAAGCAGAGACATGTGGGCCATATGGAATTAGGTCACACAAATTCGGGTAGGGTGGATTTGGGCGACACTTCCTCTGGCCTATAAGTGAACACCTGGGCTAAAACAAAAGCCAAAACAAGAATAAAGGAGTTGGGTTGCATAGGATTTGGGTTGTGCCTTAAGAGGCCCACGGGGAAAAGAAAACCAAAAAAATGGGCCAAAACAAGCGTCAATAAGAGCAAGCAAAAGGGATTTAGGGTCGTGCATTCAGTTGGCAAAAGAACAAAAAGGAAGAAGGCAAACAAGAAGAGAAAAAGACAAAGCTTGCAATGAAGGAAAAAAAGCATGGGAGAAAGGAAAAAGAGAAAAAAAAGAAAAAAAGAAGAAACACGGAGGGGCAAATATAAAAATGTTGCAAGAAGAAGGAAGAAGAAAAGAAATATGAAAGCAGCAAAAGTAAAAAAAAAAAAAGAAAATAGAGGAAAATAGCTGAAAAGCAAGCAAGTCAAATTATTGGAGTTTTGTCGGAAAAAAGAAAAAATAAGAAGGTTTCATATCAAAAAAAGGATGGAAGCTTAACATTCTTTATCTTTCTTCAACACGTCTTGTTGGGATGTCTCTCGAAATTCTTCAAGTACAAGAATAAGTGCTATATCAATATAGAAGAATTAGGTAAGCAATAATAGGGTGACTTACCAAAGAAGAAACAAAACACACAGGAAGATTTAGCAAGATATTAAAGTTGGCGATGTACTGAAGAGTAAAAGTGGAGAAGCTTACGTAATTGATATGTATATATAGAAAAAAGAAAAGAGAGTTGTGTTAGGATTAGGAAAACAAGTTTTATCACAACTCATGTAAGATATGCTTAGATTAGGATTTGGATTGTCTGAAATTAGATTGAGTAAGAAAAGAGTGTTGTGTTAGGATTAGGAAAATAAGTTTTATCACAACTCCAATATGTAATATATGTCTAGAATAGGATTCTAGATTATCTGAAATTAGATAGAGTTTGCAAAAGGGAAAAAACAAGAAAAAGAAAGGGGAAGTTCCAACCCAAGAAGGATAAATGAAGAAGAATGGTCCCAACAAATTAAAGGAAACGGCAAGCCCAACGACTTGAAAAAAAAAAAGGGGCAAGCCCAATAAATTAAAGAAAGAAAAAGCCCATTATTTGAAGAATGAAAGAKATCCAAATATCTTAAATATGGTCCGAGAATGGCTGTTCTTATAATTAGTGTTGTATTATCCTAGGTTTACAAGATTTCATTATTTTATTTGTGCGTCAAGCTTGTTATTATGTATTGTGATGATTGAGTACTTAGTCGGTGACTTCGAGTACTAGTCCAGCAAGCAAAGTACTACACTTGACTGGTCCCTAGCATGAAGACCTCTTGAGCCACCTGGATGATAGTGCTTCGAAAGTTGCCAAATAGTCAAAACTAGTGGATCACACCTATGGAGAGCCAAGATCGTACTAGGCAAACGGTTGCGCCATATGGTATCCCACGATAATTGTTGGACAGTTATACCCCGAGTTAGGAGGTTTAACCAAGGGGGCGGGTGATTCCTATAGCCGTGCTAGCCAGCTTACTTGTATTGGTCACGGGGTTTGACTAAAAATCGCATGCACACCTAGAGAGATAAGATTGGTAATATTGATCCCGTAGAGTAAATCTTATAGGGTTTGATTCTCTTAATTTGTTAAATTTGGCATGTTTATTTTGTTTTCCAGAATTGAKTTTTTTCACATATATAAGTTTTTTGTTATTTTCTATAGAGATATTTGTTGACAAACAACAATTTAATCTTTCGTACCGAAACTGAATTGCTATGATTTTTAGAACATTTCAACTAAAATTGTACACTATCACGCACACACGGGACTCACTGAGCTTAGCTCACTCTTTTCACATGTCTCTCAAGAACAGGTATGGGATTTGAGCACTAGAGTCGAAAAGTTAGAGTTTTGAGATTCAACTTGTTTCAGAGTATGAATTTAGAGACAGGATGAAAGAATATTCTCTCCTGTGCTTTGTGGTCTTTTGGTTTATGGTGATGTAGTCTTGTTGAAGGATTTGTGGATTTTGACCATATAGTTTTAATGATTGCTTTGGGAATATGTCTTCCTTATATTGTACTTAATATCTATAACTAATTATATATGTTAGTTATTTCATCCGAGTTTCAAGACTATCGAAAGATAAGCTACGACTTGYCCGACCCTGTGGCACCTAGAGGCCGAGTGGAGGCATGACGTTTTATGTATACTTGAGTGTTAAAATTGGGTTATTTGGCAAGCTAATTTAGATTTGATTTATGAGCTACCAAGATCTAAAAAGGCAGTCATAACTTGATCTGTACTTAATTCGAATTTTGTGAAGTTAATGCCCTTAGATTCCTAAGATTTCAGTTCCCTAGGAACATCAAGAGGATGATATGATAACACTTTAATAATTGCCAAATAGTTTGTAGCAAATACGATTAGGAGCAGAATTGTAGGAACCGATAGTATCTAGAAAAATGTGTTTAAATTGGGTCTCTGAAAGAGTTTCCCTAAAAGGTGAACTAGAAAATGATCTTAAGACCTTGAGGAATTTATTAGGGTAAAATAGAGGTGTTCAAGTAATTTCTAGATTCATCAAAGTAACAAGGTAAATCACGATAAGATAGAATCTACCAAAAACTAGCAAGTCCAGTGATTCAGTCATATCTTAAATTCTAGAAATCCATTTTTAAGTGAAATTAAGCTTAAAATGCTTCCAAGACATCAACGTCTCCACTCATGTAAAATACTCTCTAGTCTGACTCATGGATAAGTCACAATTACACCAAGACATTYAAGTGTAGGATTTGTCATTCAATTCTAGCAGTGGTCAACTTTATTGCTCATATCTCTAGTTCTAGTTTGAGGTTTCTTGTCAAAACAATTTATGTACATTCTATGGATCTAAGGAATTATATGAATTTTTCTACTAAGAATTGCTGATTCAATCCCCAGAAGTTCTTAGGGCTGAGAGGTATGGCAAAATTTGGTTTAATCCAGTTTAAATTGGTAGGTTCCAAAGATTAGATTATATCTTAAGTTCTGGGAAAATTCTCTTAGAAAGACCTACAGGATTTTAATTCGGTGCAAGGAGTCCATCCATATAAAGAAATCCTAGTTCAGAGTTAGGAAAGAGTTATTATGAAGGCAAAATAGTAGGGTACGGTGTCTATGAGCAGAACTAGCGAGGTTCGTTTCTTAAGTTATATCTCATGTTCTACTAGATGGTTTTTGTTGAAATTAGTCTCAAAATCTTCCTATGAATAAGAGCCACTCATCCATTATTGTCTAGTCTTCTATTGATTTCTAGTTTAGACACTAGAATTGAACAACTAAAGAAGCTATTAACTTGAAAGGTTAAACCGTGAGGCTTGGTTACAAAAATAAAGCTAGTTCGATCGGCAACAATCAACTAGAATGAGAAACCTAAATCTTAGTAGCTCAATAAATGAGAATCAGGTATGCAATCTCGATTTTGTGTGGAGGAGACTTGTTCCTCAAAGGTTTGATAATCAAATCAACCAACAAGAAGTAAAAAGTCTCGGCTAAGAGGAAGAAAACATGAACGAAAAGAAAACTAGAAAACTCACCCAGTGAACAAGTTGGCTCGGCTGTTTGGAGTAGGCTACTCGCTATAAGAGTAAGGAGGTGTCCTATTAGCAGAGAAAACAAGGGAAATGATAACAAGAAAGCTTATGTGTATAAGGAAGGAGGGGAAAGATTTGATAAGATGGGTTAGAGTAAATCAGTGGTAGATAGTAGTTAGTCGACGAGGAATACAAACAAAAGACGAGATGAGAACATTTTGTGTTGACAAGTGGAGGGCTTAACAAACCAAGAGAGAAAGAAAAATTTGAATTGGCATCTTGAGGTGGCAAGGCATCCTTGCCACTTGTAAAATTGCTTAACATTTGGCAAGATCTCATGTTGAGCTTGGTTCAATTTTCATGCAAGAACTAGTTCATTCGGATTTGGATAATGTAAGAGGAAAAGAAGGAAAAGAGGTCAAGTCATGCAAGRGATCATCATAGGGAAAAGAAATCTTGGTTTGCCAAAGCTAATTTGACTTCTTAAAGAGACACTCGTAAGTAGTAATGACACTTGAGTTGAAATTGACAATTATATCTCCTTGCAAGGAAGGCTCTCAGTTGGAATCAACAAGGAAGAAAAAGAAGAAGATAGAGACAAAAGAGGAAAATAAATGGGAAAGTCAACCAAGGTAAGAGAGAGAAAAGAGGTAGAAGTCTTAGGAAGAAGTAAAATTCAAACTAACTTCTATTGGACACTTGTAAGGAAAATGGTAATGGTCACAAGATTCTACATTTCTCAATATCTCAGATGAAAATGCTAAGAGTTCTACATTTTCTTGGTCATGTTGGATGGTTTTATGCCAGCACGTAAAGTGGGTAGAGGCCCTCATACATTGGTTTATTAAGGTAAAATTTGTGGATATTAGGGTTTTGGTGCTGGATTATGATTCACCCTCTTGTTTGAATTCGTTTTGCCTAATCATTTTTTAACCTATAGCTAAATTCTTTACAATCTTACTAGGTCAAATACCAAGATATTTCTCAATAAGAGTCTATAATCATCAATTATATGCTAATTGGTTTTAGGGTTTTACAAATATCCCCCACTAAGAATTTCATCCTCAAAATTTAATTGTACCTATAATTAGCTTGGTAATCCTGCTTCATGTATTCCTCTATTTCACAGGTGGACTCCCCGACACCATAATGCTCCATTGGACCTTTACAARGCGAATCTCATTATTTTGGATCTTCTTGGCGCTTGATGCAAGCACTCCCACGGTTGCTCTTCTTTATGCCACATTCCCAACTCTTTCTATTATTTCAAAAGGTCTAATATACTTTAGGGTTTAGTTTTCCACATCTCAGGTGCCCTAGAATTCCTTGGTGGGGTCTTAACTTCAAGAATAYATCATCTCCAACATTGAACTCTAAATCTCGTATTTGGGTGTTAGTATAATTTTTATGTCGGCTTTGAGTCGCTTTCAAGAACTCCCGAATAACTTAACATTTCCCCAACGTTTTTGAAGCTCAACGAAATCCCTAAGATTTTCTAAAACTTAGGTCAAATAAGGGAAATTAATCTATGCTACTACAATTATTGGAACTTTGTGATRCCGTTCAATTCCTTGAATATATATATGAGCCAATCTTTCCCCATTTCAAGCTTAAGCCTCCTTAACTCATTATCTTATTTCGATGTAATGCTTGCTATAAACAATCTTATAATACCAATATCTATCATAACTACAACCTTTCCTCCAAGGATCTTACTTCTTTAATTCRAAGGCTACTCCTTCTTCTTCCTAGTCACAAAATCTATTATATTATTCACTATCATTCTTTTCCATACATTTCTTCTTTACCTGGTGGCTTATCGCTCAACACTTATCTTGTACATGATATTCTTCCATTAAATTGGTGATCGAACTTTCCACTGTCCATATTCCTTCAAAGTTCTCTAAGCATGATGAATGAGTAATATAACTCGTCTAGTTTCATTATTATTGACTTTTTCTCTGTAAACTTCTCATAACTCGTCTAGCTACCATCCTAAGGTTAGCCCTCAAATTTGAGAGACTTCAAATCTTTATTTGCACTTATCTTAAACATTCCTCATAACTACTGGTACACCATGAAATACCTATATAGTCCCTTAACGAAATAAAACAATTATGAAATCCTTATAGATGACTATAATTTCAAATGTTATCTCTGGAAAAGCCTAACCATAGTTCCATTATCATCAACTTAAGCTCTACAACCCTTTACAATGCATAATAGTCTAGTTGCCTTTTTCAATTAAACCAAGGGTAGTCTTTAAATTTGAACAACTCTTCTAAGTCTTTATTCATGTTCAATCCAAACTATTTTTTTTCATAATTCTCTTTAAAGCTACTACCCAAACTACACACACAAATGCTCTGTCGTAATTGGTATTTAATGGTCATATGTAGACCTTTTTAAATTTCAAAGATTCTCACCAAATTCTACAATTGCAGTACTCAAATCCAATGAAAAGACCTTTCCTCTATCAAATTTACCATTTAAGTTAAATGTTGTTTGTATTATGAATTTGAAGGATAATGCAATCAGGCCTTTGTTATTGATTGCATCGACTTTGAAGAAAAGGGAAATGAGGAGGAGGAGGAGGACGGCGAGATGGTGGCGGTAACATGGGTTGGTGAGAACTGGAGAAAGAAAATGATTTGGGTTAGGGTTTCTTTAAGGTTATTGACTAAAATGATCTTTCCTCATTAGGGCTTAATGGAAAAATTTGACGGAACAACACATGTTGATAACTTTTGAAACATCAAGGGTATCGTTTTAGCTTTTTAAACTTGACGTTCAAAAACTAAAACTTCAACAAATGTTAAGGTCAAACAATATATTTTATCGATAATTTTTTGYAAACTAATTGATGAGTGAAAAGTTATATGATATTAATCAAATAAGAATAGTAATACATAACACTTCAATCACTACAATAATGTGAAGTTCAATTGCGGAGAACTTAAAGTAGACAATCAAAAATATGAAATATAGAGTGAACAAAAGAATGATTTAAATCGCAACTTCGAGGTTTAAGAATATTCAAATATAAAGCTTAAAGAATCAAGTGGAAAGCCTAAATCAACAAATCAAGATAAAAACAACATTTATAGTGGTTCAATCTTTCAAATATTTACATTCGAAGCCTTTAGAATTTCCAGAAATTACTAAGCTCAAAAGGGTTCATCAACATAGGGGCCTTTACAATCCACTTATCCCTTTCTACAACACCTAAAAGGATAATCCATACAAGAGGTGTAAGCCCAATAGGGTTTTATATATTGAGTTTTGATAATGGCTTTTGAGTATGTGGTTGTCTAACTTGTATTATACTTTGATCTATAGGATTATGCTCAAAGAACACTTCGATAGATGCCTATATACATATTTTTACTTCCAAAGATCTACAAATATGATGAATGCTCAAGGTAGCCCTATGAAGATCCGAAATAGAAACAGGCTAGGAACTAGTATATATGCTTAGAATAGTTTTTTTCTTTATTGTACTAGCTCTTCTCTAGTTAAATTCCCATATAGAAGTCTTTTAATCTTGCAAAATTGACTTCGAAGATGCCTATCTTTCAAAAAGATTTTATATTGATAATGAGAAGTAGATTTAGGACATTGTAAAACTCAAAATATATGTTTCCTTGAAATCCCTACATTTTGAATACATATACATGAAATCTCGGACGCCCTAAACTTTGTTCACCGTGTTTGATATCAAGTAGGGGTTTTGACGTAGCACCTCTAGGTTTTAGCTGGCTAAAACTCATTTAAGTTGGAGTCCAAAACCTATTTGGGACATTTATTTGACCAAAGAGGATATATTCTACATTGTACCCCCATTTGCCACAAAAAATTATAGACATTCAATTGAATCTCATGTTGTAAAATAAGAGAAAATTGGCAATAGCATAAAGGAGGAAGTGGAAACATCCGTATATGATGCTGGAGCAGACTTTGGCTCTCAAGATAATGCATACGAAGAGGATGAAGGAGAAACAAGCACTTATGATACATCTGTAGCCTTTGATACTAGCAAGTCATTGAGATTTTCGCAGAAGAGATGGAAAAATTCAACAAAGGCATACAATGGAAGAACTTTCGAGGTGGTCACTGATTCTCAATTTATGTCGTGCATGGAAAACAAAGTTGGCAGTTAGCAACCTATTTTGGGAAAATGTCCAGCTGGAGTCTTAATTTATCATTTCCCACCAAACGTGCATGAACTTCTAACAGGCAGAGAAGAAGTCCTTTTAGTGTTGGGACATCCGTCTATGCTCAGGGTCCTTATAAGACAGATGCTTCAAGTGGTGATAGCAATTCATTTTAGGATGATCATAGGACTCTGGATGGTGGATCCCATGTGCCAAATATTTAAGAGTTGACTCAATGGCTGATTTTGAAAAGTCATTACAATTTGATTCTGCAGAAGTATCAAAATCTAAAAAGAAGAAGAAAGCGAAACTTCTGGGATCTGCATATGATCAAAGATGGCAAGTGGATTCTAATTTTCAAAATGAGTAGTTTCCAAGAGATCATTCCAAAAARAGATCAGAAGGTCATCAACTTGAATCAAATGGCAATAGTGGTTTGTTTGGACAACATATTGCAAAGAAACTGAAGATTATGAGACCATCACTTGATAATTCATTTGATAGTGTTGCACCATTTGGTGGGTCCGCTCCTTTCCCAGTGGCTTTGCAGATTGATAACCCTAATAGGTTGGTTAAATATTTTGATGGCTGTAAGCAGGGTAGGAAAAACAAAGTGTTGAAGATGCCTGCTAGCCAATTAGGCTAGGAAGTCCATGGACAATATTTGAAGACAAGGCACTTGTCCTTCTTCATGATTTGGKTCCAAATTGGGAGCTCGTATCTGATGCTATAAATAGCACTTTGCAATTTAAGTGCATATTCCACAATCCTAAAGAATGTAAGGAGCGCCACAAACTGGTACTGGATAGACTTAAGGGTGATGGTGCTAACCATGCTGATGATTCAGGGTTTTCTAAAATTTATGAATCTACACTGCCTGGCATTCCAAAAGGAAGTGCCAGACAATTATTTCAGAAGTTGTAGGGCCAATTAAAGAGGATACCCTCAAATCTCATTTTGATAAGATTATCATGACCTGGAAGAAACTTCAYTTTCGGGTAAAAATTGTAGTCTTCGGAAAGGACCCTAAAACAAAATATTTGATTTAAGAAGTAGACACAATAAAAACATGGTTAATTTGTAAGCACTATATATCAATATATGTGGATTCATATAGAATATTTGTTTTAAATACATCATATGTATTAATTAGGTAAATATTAGTTGTCCTTTTATTTTCACTACAAGATAAAATTCTTTAATTTGTTCACTTTACTTATATTGATAAATATTGTGTTCAAAATAACATGCAAAGCACATTATATCGTACTTATATAAAACAAATGTGATTCTCCTTAGCCGAATTTACCTGGAGCTGATTATGAGTAGTCTGCAAGGGTAAGGAGGCAGAATTGGTTTGAAGATTCAGAGGGAAGGAGAATTACACATTGGTAATGGCAAAACAATCGAGCTTCCAGAATCAAAATTTGGTTTTCGAGTATGGCATTAGACTTGAATCCATATTATGCTCCAAATTCATTTATGGGAATCCAAGAGATAATTGAAGAAAAATGTGAAACATGACGGTGAAAAAGTCGTGTCAGGTCTGTGTGAGCTTGAATAAGAATATATAGGGCGGATCTCCATCTTCTTCTTCATTTTCTTGTTTTTATTTGTCCTTTTTAAATTCTTTTGAGCTTGAAATGATGATCATACCTATAATATGAAAGTCAAGTTTGAAGCACGTGATCTCTTTGGTCAGAAATAGTCACGTTGAGTGTTGGCTAGACATAAATAAGTGCTCGAAAATAGTTGAGTGGTGAAATAATTTAAAGAAAGAATTTAATGGAACTTTTGAAGGAAGATAGATAATTGAGTGATAGTTTGACACAATTTTTCCAAACCTATATATATATATATATTATCTAGGTATTTTAGTGTGGGTTATTGCTCCTCTTAGCCCTAAAATCAGCAAATAACTTTCGTTTTATTCTCTTTTCAAAAATAGCCTTAGCGAATTTTGTAAATGCTTCTTCAATCTTGACATTTTGACATTAAAAAAGATGAAATTTTAATTGAAAGAGCCTTTACCTTTTGTGCCTTCTAACAAAATATATATGCTCCCTCTTGATTTTCTATAAATATTTTGACATTTACAAAGTGTTAGATTGWACGTAAATAAAATAAAATTGTTCCTTCTCTGTCTTTTAAATATTCCAACACTTGTAAAATTTTTAAGATTGATTGATAATTTTAACAAAAGGCGCAAATCAATTTTGCTTATTCTTTAAATTTGGTCAAAACTCAAATATAATTAAGATGAAGAATGAGCCTCGGTGTTTTGTAAATGCTTGCGCTAAAGGCATTGCTTTTTGTCCCAAAAAGGCCCTGTGAAGCAATAACCCATTTTATTGTACGAGTAAATCCTATTAGTGCTCCAGTCTCCCACCATTTGATTGAAATAGCACATTCTGGTTACTGGATAGGCTAACAGAAAGAAATTACTTCTCCCCGTTCTTTTTTTTATCAAAGCTCTGAGAATCCTTATTGCGGATCTCCTTTCGTATCCTTCTCTCTGTTGGACGAGGTTATCCGAAGAATATTACAGCCAAAGCTTAGTAGGGCATGGCGACGTGGATCTTCGGATACGGCTCTTTGATTTGGAAAGTAGGCTTTCACTATGATGATCGCCTCGTGGGTTTCATCAAAGACTATCGCCGTGTCTTTTACCAAGGTCTTTCCGGCAAACCTACCCCTGAACCCCAATAAACTCTTAAAACTTATAATCCTTTGTTGTTTCGTTTYCCCCTTTTCTTCTACAGGCAGTACTGACCACAGGGGAACTCCAGAGTACCCAGGGAGAACAGTTACATTGGAGCCGGCTAAGGGGGAGGTTTGTGTGAGTCTACCTTCTTCGCATCTTAATTTCTTTTAGATTAGATAATGTGGATCCTTTGCTTTTCAATCATTCTCATTTTTATGTTAGTAATCTTCACAATGTCAGCTGTTTGACTATCAATCACTCATCCTGATTTTAGTAATATCTCTGACATTGGAAGGTTAGTGGGGCGTCGCATTCAAGATTATAGGGAAGGAGCATCAGCGAAATGCATTGGAGGTACATACCTTTTTCATTTTTTCTTTTATTCTATCTATTTTATGATATGGTCGTTTTCTTAGTAATACGAAACAGTTTGAAATTGCAAGGTATATATATAATTTGACATTTCAAGGGCTATATACACTGTTTCATGTTTTATAATGAATATAATCACTCTTCTATCAAATTTTGTGGTGGGCTCTCATAGTAAATATTGAAGGTAAAAGCTATCTGTCTTCTAGTGGATAATTTAGTAGAGTKTCGTTGGAAAGAAGAGAACAATAGAACTATAGCCTTTACTAATATAAGGATAGTGTGCGTAAAGAAATGAAATAACTGAATTATGCTCTAAATCCCTATAAAAGCCATAAAACTAAAATATTCCAGAATTCTTGTGAAAGATTCTATCTGAAAGAATAGTAACTAGAGAACTTTATGCTCTAAATTTTGAAAAGGAATTTTACTTCTGTTTAGGACTAATGAGCTGCTGATCAAGAGCAACAGCATTAGGTTATCCTTTGTTGAACTGTAGATCTTGTGGTACTTTTAGTACTTCAAAATATGCGGAATATTTTCTATAGATGTTGTCACATTTGTTCTCTGTTTATCTGGTTCTTTTGAGCTCTAAAATCATGGAATTGGCTTGAGTTATTTGTCCATTAATTTCTAGCCACAACAGAGTTCCTCGGGGCAGAAATGTTGGTTTGTTTGTCTGTTCTTTTCTCTTTTTTTTTTTTTTTTTTTTGCCCGAGTACTTGTTCTTTTTAATTTAAATGAATATTGTTCAGGGATTTGTGTCAATTGCCACCAATGCTCCATGTCACTTTCAGTGGTACCCCAAGTACATTTCTTTCTGTAGATTTTGTGAAACAGATATTCGGTTTTAATATGATCTGAAGCAGTATAGAATTCCTTTCCCAAAACCTAACACATTCGTACACATATATGATTCTTATCCTATTCTGTAAAACCTGCGTACTTGGTCTCTTTTATTATTTTCTACAATGTACTTAACAATAGGGATTTGTATGATTGCAACAGGATATTCTGTCTTTTATAAGGGTGTTTAATATTCCTTCATATAACCCTGTTGTCATGAACTATCATTTTCTGAAGATTGTGCCCATAATCTTTATTGTTTTTATTGTTAAGGTTGAACTATTACCTCCTTCCCATAAAGATAGGCCTCATTCTATTTTCACATATTTTAAGAAAGGTAGGTAAGATGGTTAGAGGAGGCAGTTTCTTTTAGCGTTTTTCAGTTATAACCCTACGTTATTATTTCTTGGGAAAAGAACTAATTTTGATAATTGTAGATGTAGATTTTTTGGCAGYCAAAGATCTCGAGTAATGTTTATTCAAAATAGTGGGGGTATCAAGAGTTGATAATATATGGAATGTTGAAATATTTATTATTCCATTTAAAATAGGAATAATTATTCAAAGTTTGAAGGAGTAATAAATTTTTTGAATCGAACGATAAAATAAATAAAGGCAAAGTAGATATTTGCTAAACTAACTAACTTTTATAAAGGGAAATAGGCCTATATTTCAGGGACCCAAAAAAAAAAAAAAAAAAAAGGAAAGCAGACCTATCTTTATGGAAGAGGTAGTATCATTTCTCTGAAGACTGTGCTATGATCTTTTCTTTTAAAATTTTTTATATACTTTAGGTTATTTTGATTTCTTGCTTTCTAGGGTTTCAGTGCAGTTATTTGCATTAATTTCTAGAGTGAAGTTCTTTGGTATAGAACTGCTTGTCTCTTGTGTAAGAATTGAAAGGTACAATTTCAGGGAGTTGTAATTTTGCCATGGATGCTCTTTACTATAAGCATTTTCTAAAGCTGTTTGTTTTTCCTACATATAACCTTACTCGAGTAGCTAAAAGTTTCTCTCAAAAGCGTGTAATAGTGTTGTGGTGTTTGTTGATAGATTTTTGTGACATGGGTTTGGTTGTTCAGCTTTGCAACTCTATTTCCAGTTGAGGCTGTATATGTTTTGCAGAGCAATAAAAATTTACTTTGAAAAAGATAGAAAAGGAAAAAACAAAAGGAGTTTCACTTGAAAGCATTTAATTGCAATTCTTTAAGACACTTCCAGTTTAAGACATTTCTGTGCTAGGCTTAACTCCATCCTTGCTGATAGATTGTGCTGTAACAATCAAGATTATGTTGGTAGACCTGAATGTCTCTATGATCTGTAGCATTTTCCTATACATGTAGTTTTCCATTTTCATTTTGAAATCTACAGATTATGTTTTGTTCTCCAATCTCTTTTAGCGTCAGTGATATAGTAATTGTGGTCTGTAAAGCCAGAATCTCATCAAATATCTGACTTGATAAAATATCATGAGAATGCAAAAGTAGATTGGGGTCAGTGCATAAATTTAATTATCCTATTTCATTTTGGAATCTATAAATTATGTTCTGTTCTTCAGTGCCTTTTTAGTCTTATTAATATAGTAAACGTGGTCTTTGAAGCTAGAAACTCATCAAATTTCTGACCTTGATAGAGAATCATTGAGAATGAGAGACTAGATTGGTAGCAGGGCATACGTTAACCTACCTGCCTTTCAAGTACTGAGGCATGTAAACATCAATTAAGAGCATGAAGCTGTCAAATGATAATTAAAAGATAAATGGGCAAGCAATTCCTCAAACAACTTGTAAAGTAGGAAGCTACTGCCCCTAATTCCTCAATTTCTTACTACCTTTCATACCAATGTCAATTGTTATTGCAACACCTTTTCCTGTAAGCATAAAAACTCAAAACCGAAATTTAATCTTAAGGCTTCATCAATGTGGAAGTTTAGGCATGTAGCATTCCACTCTCTCGAAGCAAGTTCTTYTCTGGAGAAATGTACTTGGGATCCACAAACTCTTTATAGTAATTGATTTAAACYGTTAATCATCATCGAAAGAGTATTTGGTGACTTGGCTATTTGTTTTACACTCTCATTCCTACAGAATAATTGGTGACTGTGCTACTTGCTATTTGGAGAGCTGTTCTTGGTGATTCACAAACTCTATAGATCATTGTTTTGCTACAGATGCAGATGCTTTTTTCCCTTGGTGCTAAATGCATTTCCCTGATTTAAATCTTGCTCTTCACCAGATTTTTCTGATGGATTATGTTTGTTTACATGACCCGTTTTCAGTATCTTGAAGTGAGGGAAAAGCAATATGATGAGAAATCCTATCTTGATTTCTTCACTGTAAGGGTCCTCCCTAATGTTATGAATTTGAWCCTGTCAATTGGCACTTACTAATTTCTTACATTATTTACCGTCTTCTTTATAGGATCCATCTGCATCTGCTCCAGCAGTGTCTGGTGTATTGGTGTAAGTTGGAGACACCATGAAAGAATTCATGATCAATACATGTTTCCTTGCTGAAAATATAAATATAAGAAATTTGTGGTTCTTATGTTCAGATATATTGGGTCGTCAGACAAGAAGCTGAACAAGAACTACTTGGGGCCTGCATCAATTAAGGAAATTGCCACGTATGTGTTCTCTTTCTTCCTTTTCCTTTTCTTTTTTTTTTTTTTCTCTTTTTTGGGAGTATGGTGGATATGAATTTATAATGCTTCAGATCGAACTGTTTGGAAATTTATCAAGTCTAAACAAGTTCAATCTAAATATAAAAATGTAAAAGAAATCAACAATGTGTAGCTGCTTTTGGATGTGGCATTTTTGTTTTTTATTTTTATTTTCATTTGAAGAAAACAATGTCAAATTACTTCGGGATAGTGATATTCTCAACCCATTTGGAAGTAGAAATTGGGAAAAAAAAAAAAGAATGAAATTAATAGCCATACTTTCTAATAAATGTTCTAATTTTCCTTTTTCTCCATTTCTTCTCCATCATTCCTTTTGTCCTCTTCTTCTCCTATCTCCTAAACACAACAAGTCAATCTTCTCCTCCTTTGCGACCACACACCGGGAACCAACTGGTAAGTTATAGAGTAAGCAAAGATTGTTTTGAGGGGATTTCTATCTCTATATTCAACTTATCAAGACCTGGAAACTAGATCTAAATTTATACCAAGAGGTATAGCCTAAAAAGGAAAAGATATCCTACAAAATATTATGTAATAACTATACAATAACACAAATCTCATAAAATGCTCTAATTGATTGTATCTTGATTGTTGGAGTTAATTTTGAGGATATATTGATACTCCCTCAAGTTGGATCATAAATATTAATCATATCCAACTTGTTAATAAAACCTTCATTTGCCCGAGGAAGTCCTTTGGTGAAGACATCCGCTACTTGTTGGTCCGTAGGGACAAGGTTAATCAAATTATCCCGTTCTAAACATTCTCTTTGATAAAATGTCTATCAACTACTACATGCTTCGTCCAGTTATGTTGGATTGGATTTAGTGAGATATTGATGGCGGCTTGGTTGTCACTAAAGAGCTTGATTGGTGGCATGTCCTCCTTCAACTCTTCCAGAAGTTTCTTTAACCAAAGTCCTTAACAAATCCCATGAGCAATTGCGAATTTCTTTAACCAAGTTTCACAAATCCCATGAGCAATTGCATGGGATTCAGCTTCTGCACTACTCCAGGCATCCACATTTTGTTTTTTGCTTCTCCAAGTAACTGATTTCCCACACAAATGTATAATATTCAATTATAGACCGTCGATCTTCTTGTGAACCAGCCCAATCCGTATCAGTGAACACTCTATGCCTTTCCTTTCACCCTTTTTGAAGAAATCTCCTTTTTCAGGAAATCCTTTGAGGTATCTCAYGATTCTGTAAACAACCCCTAAATTAACTTCTTTAGGTTAATGCATATGTTGACTAACCATACTTATTGCAAATGCAGTATCTAGTCTAGTATGAGAGAGGTAGACCAACTTCCCGACTAATGTTTGCTATCTTTCTCTATCAACTATTTTTCCATTGCCAGGTTCAACTGGGTTATCACTTGGCCTACAACCAAATATTCCATTTTTCATAAAAGATACAGAAGATGCTTCCATGGGAGACTTCCCTCTTTGACCTAGCAACCTCCATGCCTAAAAAATAGTGCATTTGTCCAAGGTCTTTGACTTCAAACTTGGTGGCTAGAGTCCCTTTTAATCTGTCTATTTCSACCGAAGTCATCTCCAGTGAGAACTATATCATCCACATATACAATCAATATTGTTTTCTGCTTGTATTCAGCTTGTCTGGGAAAGAGAGTGTGATTCGGTTGYCCCTTTCTATATCCTTGTCCATGTAAGACTTCAGCAAATTTGTTAAACCAAGCCCTTGGTGACTCTTTGAGTACATTTGTTTAGCAGCTTGCAGACTCCGTTATCCTCCCTTTTTGGCTAAATCCTGGTGGAATCTTCATAAAGACTTCCTCTAACTCGAATTTTGGGAAGACATTCTTTATGTTGAGCTGATGAAGTTGTCAGTCTAAAGTCACTCTTGATGATGAGGACTCGAATAATATTTAGTTTTGCTGCTAGTGAAGTGCTTCTGTGTAGTCAATGCCATAGGTCTAAGCGAAACCTTTCGCAACCAACCATTTGATTGTTCCATCAGCTTTATACTTTATAGTGAAGATTCACTTGCAACCGATGGCTTCTCCCTTCTGCAGCTCAGTCACATCTCATGTGCCATTTTTCTCCAAAGCTCTCATTTGTTCCATTCCTGATTCCTTCCACTTAGGGTGCCTCAGTGCCTCTTGAACATCTTTTGGAATTACTGTTCTATCAAGGCTAGAAACAAAAGCATAGAACTTGGGAGAATGTGCTCTATAGGAAACAAATTTGGAAATGGGATGAGTAGAACAAGTCCAGATTGTTTTTCTTAATGCTATGGGCAAGTCATGAGAAGGTTTTAGGATTACCTTGGCTGGAGGGTTGTGGCTCACATGTATCTGTACCAGTTACCGGGTTTGACTCTTGGTGCTACCAACAGGACATCCTCTTTATGCCTTGCTTCGAGCTCCGTGAGTAAACAAATATCTTCTTCCCTATTTGCTCTAATTCTCCCCCTTTGTTCAAATTCCCTTCTATGACAAGCATATTATAATGGGACGGAGAATGGACAAATTGCGGTGGAGTGATTTCTGAACCAGAATAGGAATGATGGATGTGTATGTCCAGGGAGAGAAGATTACAATCCAAGAGTCGATCTTCACTAATATTTTTCTCCCCTTGAAGAGAGGCCTTGGAGAAGGCTGATTTTCAAAGAAAGTGACATCAAGTCTGACAAAGATTTTGTTTGTTGAATGGTCTATACATCTGTAGCCCTTTTTATGACGGAGAATAGACCAAGAAGACACATTTGATAGCTCGAGGATCAAGTTTACTGTAGGAGAGTGGTCATGAACAAACGTGGTACAACAAAAAATTTTTAGAGGAAGATCAAAGGAAAGATGAGAAGTGGGAAAGAATTCTTTGAGTCTATGGATTGGAGAGGTAAAAGAGAGTATCTGACTGGGCATACGGTTTATGAGATATGCAGAAGTTAAAATGGCATCCCCAAAAAGATTTAGGCATATTAGCTGTGAACATGATGACTCTAGCAATATAAAAAAGGTGCCTATTTTTTCTTTTTGCTACCCCATTTTGCTAGGGTATAGGGCTACGAACTTTGATGAATAATGTCGTGATGTTGGGGATAATCACTTAGACTTAGTACCATTATCTGTTCTTATCATGGTATGGAAATTTATGAAGATATCCCAGACATCTTTCTTGTTTTGAGACGGTAAACCCAATAAACCCTAGTGTGATCATATATGAATGTCACAAACCATTTTGCAAGAGTATGATTAGGATACGAGAAGGTCCCAATAAGTTACTGTGAATAAGAGCAAAGAGCTTAGAAGGTTTGTATGTGTATTTGAGAAATGAAGTCCGATGGTAGTTCACATGCTCACAAAATTCACATTGTAATTCAAAGTTCCCTTTATTGCATAAACAGATGGTTAACATATGCTTGGAATATGAAATATTTGGATGTCCCAATCTATAGTGCTATAACAAAAGTTCATTTTCCCTAGGCTATAGTTTGCAACTTGGTATTGCATACCCATTTTGGCGTCCTCGAAGTGGTATAGTCCCTCACACTCATTAGCACCGCCAATCATCTTCCCCGATGATAGGTCCTGAAACACACCAAAAGATGATAGAAAATTAATAGAACAGTTAAAGGTTTTTGTGAATTAACTAACAAACAATAGATTACAAGTCAATTTTGGGACATAAAGAACTGATTCGAGGATTATAGAATTGGACAGTCTTATACTTCCTTTTCCTGCAACGAGTGAGAGAGTCCCATCTGCAATCTTAATTTTCAAATTTCCAGCACAAGGTGTATAAGAGGAAAAAAGATGATAAACGTCAATCATATGATCAGAAGCAACCGAGTCAATTATCCATGGGGTTTCATTTGAGGAGGTAATTAGTGCTTGTAAAAAATTACCTCTCTAAGCTAAGAACCAGTGGGACCAGTGGGAGTATGATGCCTGACCAGAGGTTTGGAATTTTGTAAACAATTTGTAAAGTTGTTCCATTTGTTCGGCATTAAAACTTCCCTGACGGTCTTTTGATTTTTCAGTTGACTCCCAAGCAGCTTGATACCCACCATGATTCTTGTTCTGCTATGGTTTCCAATCTGCTGGTTTAYCCTGAATTTTCCAGCAATTGTCTTTTGTGTGTCTTGGTCGCTTGTAATGATCACAGCACGTACATTTTTTCCTAATGATTTTGGCTCCATTATTTTGAGTCCCATGTGCAGCAAGAGCTGGTCCTTTAGTCGAACTCAACCCATTAGGTCCGTGAGTTACCAAAGCCTAATCCGTCTAGCCCAGTACTTGACCCGTGCAGTACTCCATTCATCATCACCTTTCACTTCACCTTTCACCTCTGTTATTCCAGTCTAACCTCCGAGAATACTTCTCAAATTGATTAGCAGCTTCATCCTCCAACTTCTCATGTCATTGGGCTCATGGTTCAGGCCGACGAGAAGCTTGGAAGGCATGCTCTGATGGCACCTTCTTCTGGTATTTGGCATTATCTTCTGGACATCTCTACGTTTCTTCGAGATTCATGTTCAGCTCTTTCCATAATGCTGTTTTTTCCCTGAAGATTTTTGTGACATCTCGCTCTCCTTGCTTCATTTGCCAGAGCTTTGTCTTGATTTCGAAGATTTGGAAGAAATCCTCCTTGGCGGTTGGTAAAAACAAATAGGTCTTTCCAATCACCAGCTTCATGGAATTCACCAGCCATTATCAGTGGATAAGCTTCACTAAGAGATGCCAATTTTTGCTATAACTTTTGAATCCTGCTGAGCAAATATCTTTTTCTCCAAAGTAAGATGGTTCCACTTATTAATTTTGTGCTAATGAATTTTGTGTCAACAATCTGTTTCGCATCAGCATAGCAATTACAGATTATTAGTTCAATTTGTAAATGTGAAGGTATGCAGCTCTTCTATTTCCTGTGGCAAGAGGCTGTTCTATGCATAAGTGTTGAACAAAATTATMCTTATCCTAAACGATTTTCTCAAACGAGGACCACGGGATGCATTTAATGTAACCTTGTTAACACTGTGCTCATACAAGAGGTTTATGCACACTCAGTACATGGTTTTGAATTTCAAACTGATCTGATCCTAATGGCTTTTCATTATTCAGGCAAATTGTTCATGCTGAAGGACCGTCAGGACCAAACAGAGAGTACCTTTTCCAACTTGAGAAGGCACTACTTCTATTAGGTAGGATGCTTGTACTTCACAACATCATGCATTTTATCAAATTTGTAGTCTGTCTGCCTTTCTTCATAATTAACACATGCATAAATAAAATATCTCTCTCACATACACGGTGCACTCCTAGTTGACTAATTGTTTTCTAAATTTTACATGTTAAACAAGGTTTTGCAATTTGCCTTTTGCAGAAATAAGAATCACAACTATAGAATTGAAAACACAAAAGCCGCAATTTTTTCCTTTTCTAAAATCAAGTTCTGTTATTCCAGAATGGCAGGAAACTAAATCTAGAAATAGAACAAAATGATACTCGATCACCATTGCTGCCCCCGTCTTGCTTGTGCATCACCTCACTACCATCACCTACTCCACCACCTCTTTTGGTCTATCTACATTCAAGGAAATTCATGCTGACGCCTAAGGGTTACATGGAAAAAGGTCTTTACTCATTAGCCAAAATAAGAAATGGGCTGGTCAGAAGGCATTAGATCCAGTACCAGTGCATTCCCAGACGGAATTTTCATAGATATATGGACCAAAATATATTACTATCTGCACCTATATTATCCTCTACACACTTTGTACCTATAATTCTATATCCCTCTCCATAATATGATTCTTAAAACCCTTTATTCTCATTGTTGGATCAAGATCTGAGGTTTAAGCAAATGGGCTTTGAATCAGGAAGCAWGTTACGAAATGGGATAGTCATAGAATTGTACAAAACCCAAAATTCAAAATGCTTTCCTGAAGTCTTGTACTTTTTTATGACTTTTTTAAGGATTGATTTTCCATGATTTCAAGATTTTTAGGCTGACCTGCTTTTACAGGGTAGAAAAATATTCTCCAGTTACGTACCACCACTAACCCCCCTTCCCTTTCTGGTGATGCTATGAACAGGATGTAAGGACAGACATGTTGTTGATGTTGCAAATGAAGCTAGAAGCATTCTTTTAAGGGAAAATTTGAGCTCTTCATGATACCATTGAAGAAAATCCTTGCTTCAGCTATGAATAGTTTCTTGAGGCCAAGGATTGAGGTTATTCATGTTATTCTTTAGATAAGCATATCATACAACTTAGTCATGAAACATGTAATTGCCGGAGGAAGGTTTCCTCAACTTGCGTACTATTATCTGAGAAAAAAGATCATGAATCTCAGTTTATTGGTATTTGAATGCATTGGGCCTTAGACATTGGCATTTTTCTACTCTTTCATTTGGCACTTCTTCTGACGCTTTTCTTATTTTTCTTAAAGAAACATATGTGCTCGCGGAGATCATTTTCCTTTTTCTCATTAATTGCAGCTGAAAGTAAGATGTTACTTTATTTGTTTCATTACTCTATTGAATTTGGTAAACATAATTGTATTTAGGGGTAAATCATGCAAACCTTTAAAATAAGTCCTTCATGTTTTCTAGACAAGTCCCTACCCTGACTTCGTTTTCCCGTTGTGCCATCAATCCTTTCTTTTGTCGGCTTAAACTACAGAATGAAGGAGGATGATGCCGAGTATGGTGCCTGTTTGCCTTATTAAGCTCTACGAAGTCCTGCCTAGTTCCGAGAATAATCTTGTGTCCACTTTCGGAGTTTCAAAAGTTGTTGAAAACATTTCTTCTGAGATAGGCATGTACACCAAAGCACCATTTTTCTGGGCATGGATGGCTTCAACAGAGCAGACGGCACGCTGGTCTGTCTTGTGACCCAKCTTTCAAACCCTCTCATTCTCGTTCAAACACTAAAAACAAATTTAGTTATTTGCGGCGGCCATAAAACTGTAGCAAATATCGCAAACATTAACGGCGGCCACAATCAAATACTATGCGGAGGTTGGAAAACCACTGTATATATATTTGTGAGGACCAATGCAAAAGCTTTTTTTTTTTAATAATTAAATAAGGAGGTCTTATTTTTATCTATTTTAATGTGATTCCGAAGTCGTATCGAAATATTTTAGACTCTTCAGCATATGCTGCAGTCCATTATTTGTATATGCTGGCAGCTGTGTAGCGGCYATATATTATTTCTTTAAAAAATAAATTCTTTATGATTTTCTTTTAATCTGCTTTACCAGCTGTTATCATTACTATATTTTCATCACAAAACATAAATATGCACTCCTTAAACTATTCATAAATTTATAAAAGTTAGGGGTGCGTTCTCCTGGTGTTTTGAATTTGGACTTTTGAGTTTTCTATTTCGAATGTTTCTGGAATGTTTTGTCATTTTGAAAAACCATTTCTAAAAATAAAAAATTGAAAACTGTTTTAGTTCGGACATTTTAGAAAACTATTTTATAATCAATTGATTTTATTATTGAACATATAAATTTTAATTTTTATAATTTTAAATAATTTGTACATTTTAAAGTTCGTWAATATGGCGATAAATTTTCCATTTACTTAAAAAATATATATTAATACAATTATATACATCATATTTTTCAATAAATAGTGYTTTATGAATTCAAATCCAATTCTCACAAGTACAAGTCACCAGAACTTAGGAACCACACAACTAAAGCAACAATATCACTTGCGAGCAGAATGATCATTAATGACAATATCCAATGTATGAGGCTATCYAGAATAGCTTTAACATTATAAAAATTTCTGATGGAACTTAAAATCATATATCAATTTCTTGGAAATTGTTTTCCAACACTCATAATGCGCAAATGCAACTAAAATGCAGAATCTTTTAGTTGGGGTACATGTTTTTCACTTTAGATGGACATTAGACAAATTTTGTGACGGAACTGCGTTGTGATAACCATCTGAGTGAGGAACAGAAGTCACAGCTCCAACAATAGTGCAGTAGTCGTGCAATGAAAATGGCACTTATACATTCTTTACATGTACAAGCACCACTAGACAAACATCCAAACTGTGTCAAGACTATATGCTAGTATATCAATATCAACAAATAAAATTTTGAAATGCCATTGAAGCACTCTAGAAAGAAAGAGGCAAAAGAGTCAGGATTACCCAATTTCATCCACGGATCTTCTACTGACTAAACAGTAACTGCCATGAGACTGCATATCGAAGAAGAAGACCAATCCTACCATATCAGATCCATTATGCTTTTGAGATTAGTCTCCTCTGGCGGCATCCAGTGATTAGAGGGTACATTAGAACCAAAAAAAAAAAGGACTGATCCACTTACTTGAACAAACTCCAGTGTCCTGAGCTGAAATAACATGATAACTAAAAAGCGGTTGATTTCGTGCATACCAAATTGCCCAGAACAAGAGCAGACATAATTCTATCTCATCAACCCGGAGATTTTTAGAACACAAAATAAGGTCTGACACCACCTCAGAGCAAGAAGAAACATCATTGCAAATATGTGCTAGATGCCAGCAAGTTGGAAAACTTCTTTGGCATATGGGCAACATAATAAAAGATGAAAATCAGTCTAATCAGCCATCAAACAGAAAGGACAATTTAACAACTCCATTCGGATCGTCCTATGAGAAGTCCTACCAATCTAGGAAGCACTCCATGAAGCAGACGCCAAAACCACACATGGAATTTCGGAGGACGCTGAAGCTTCCAAAGGTCACTCCAAACTGAACTATGACCCGGAGAAGATGAAGATGATGTGTCATGAAAAGAGCCACAACGCTCCAAAAATCCCATCCCAAGATGGTAAGCAGATTTCACTAAAAAACAGCCTGAAACCTCAAAGTGCCACTTCAAAACATCTGAACAAGGCTTACTAGTAAGAGGAATTGTGAGGATAGCCTCTGCATCTCGAGGTTGGAAAATCATATGTGCTGTCTCTCTAATTTGAAGCAGCTAGCAAATATCCTGCCTCAATGTCTCATCCATATTCCTGTTGAAATAGAGGATTTCTGTCCTAAAGCTCTGCGTTATCAGTCCAAAATATTCTTTGCTCTCTGAACATTAGAAAGAGTTGCCTTCAACACCAAAAGGCTGTCATCCACGAAAAGTAAATAAAAAATCTCAGGACAAGTACGCCCCATTCGCATGCCGTTGAGCTTAGCCAACTTATACGACGATGAAGCATAACTGATAGTCTGTGCAAATGGCAGAGAGGAAAGGGAAAAGAGGATCCCTGACGAATGCCCTGGAAGGTTTGAAAACTTGAGTAGGAACACCATTAATGAGAGCCTGAAAAGATACCGCGTGCATACAGCTCACAATAAGATCAACTATCCGCCGAGGGAAATGCATTTGAGATATAATCCATTCAAGAAAATCTCATTACTGATATCAATTTTCAAAGCCAGAGAAGAGTAACGTGTGCTCTTTTCATCCAACGAAAAGCCTCAAAAGCAACAATAATATTATCTGTAATCAATTGACCAGGGACAAAAGCACTCTTATTTCGGGCTCATAAATGAAGGCAAGCAAAGCTTCAACCTATTAGCTACAGTCTTACAGTCAAAAGCAACAACAATGTTATCTGTAATCAATTGACCAGGGACAAAAACTCTATTTCGGGCTAATAAATGAAGGCAAGCTAAGCTCCAACCTATTAGCTATAGTCTTAGAGACAAGTTTATATAAAACATTACGGAGGTTAATCGGACGAAACTCAGATATTGATGTAGGATTCTGGATTTTAGGAATAAGTGCCAAAAAAGTAGTATTTGTAGAAGCTAAAGTTAGGCCCCTCATTGAAAATCCTAAGAATTAATGCAGTGATATTTCCTCCCACAAGTGACCAGTGCCTAAGGTAGCATGATGTCCATCCGGTCCAGGTGATTTGCTCGKGTGCATAGACTTAAGAGCATCCATTACCGTTGATGTAAAAGGTTTATTCAGATAATCTACCCATGCAGCATCAAGTGAAGGAATAGTTACTCAGCCATAAGGGAATCAATGTTTCGCTGATCAGAAGTAGCTAAAAATAATTTCCTGAAATAGGAAACTACAATGCTCTGAACAGACATCGGATCAGAACGAATGAGCCCTTGCTCATCATACAATGTATTAATACGATTTCGCCTTTGCCTTAGTTGTATGGTGATGAAAATATCCTGTATTTTGGTCACCATGTGCTAACCAATTAGCACGTGATCAAGTATGCCAAAAGATTTCTTGGAGATGAAGGAAATGTTGAACTCGTTCTCTGATACTCCTAAGGATAGATGCTGGAGCTTGATGTTCAAAAAGCCATTTCAACTGCCTTCGTAATTTTCGTACTGTATCAGGGAGATAACCAAATGTAGTCTTGTGCCAAGAAGATAAGTTATGTTTAAGAGATTGGAGATTTTTCAAAACATCATGATACACTGTCCCAAAGTTCCGAAACCAAATGAGGATAACTTCCATCTTGAAGCCACATAGGTTCAAACCGAAAAATATGCCGACCAGTCTTAGCAGTGTTATCAGTCCGATCCCTATGAGAATGAAGACAAAGTGGCGTATAATCAGATGGAAAAGACAGTAAGTGATAAATAGTCGTCCGGGGGAAAATAGAAGACCAACCATCACGGTCTAAACCCCTATGAAGTCTCGTCCACACCTGAGCTTGTCCATCTCTTCCATTATCCCAAATGACAGGGGCTCCCTAACTAAGATCACGTAAACTAACGTGATCACGTACCTGTCGAAAGGCATTCATCTGACTTACAGAACGATCATGAAGGCTCTATTGCTCATATGGAAACAAAACTTCATTATAGTCACCCATACATACCTAGGAAAAATTCTGTTCGTACCAATCCTTCTCAGAAGATCCCAAATAGCGTGTCAATGACTACGATTCGACTGGCCATAAAACCTAGTAAAGAAACAAGACGAACCATCAGTATTCATACGAATCGTAATATCAATATGATCAGTTGAATAAGTTTGTAACTCAATCTGCCAGTCAGAGTGCCCTAACAATGCAAACCTCCTTCCTTACCATACCCGTTAACACAAAAATCACACTCATTCTAACTTTCTGCAAACTAATTTCATCCGATAAGAAGATAACTTTGTTTCACACAGAAAAACAAGATGGAGAGCTTCTGTATTTACATGGTTTTGTAGAACTTGAACTGCACGGGGTTCCCAAGCCCCGACAATTCCAACTGAAAATGATCATTGTTTTCGGCGAGATGGCTGGGCAACCTCCGCCGCTGGTATTGTGGCCAAGTCAGAAATAACGCCACCCGATGCATGTAAACTCTGATTACTACATGGAACACGCTTCCAAATACAATTCTTGTACCTCTTAAGGCAACCATTAGACTGACTAATATCAAGTTCTGTAGCCCATTTTATTCTGGAATAGGATATCATTTTTTACGGGCCACTAGAGGAAGTCCAATAGACCTAAGATGCATACTAGATGTATGAGATAAGTGCATATTGGGGTGAGCTTTAGAACTAGCAACATTCCTAATGTACTCGGATTGCGCACACTTACCCAGGTCATTTTCCGCCAAGGAGTTCTCTGCTCGAAGAAGGGATGGTTGTCTCATAACTTGTCCCTGCCACTGTTTCTTGCCCAAGTTGGACTTCCCCTGATACCAAAGAAGATACACTGGATACTCTCGTATTATGGGCRATATGATCATTAGAAACTTGAGCAAAAGGAGCTTCCAAAATTTGCCTTTGAAAAGCAGTCACCGTCCTCAAAGAAATCTGATCACCAACACATGTCTAGGTGGTATCTTGTTGGTGGTTTAGAGGAAACACCAATGAGTGGGCTGGTGAATGTTGGATAAAAACAGATCTTTCTGTAGGCGCATGTAGCCACATCCCATACACGAGAGACCTCCGAATTTCATCAGTGAAGGGTGGGCCTTCCCCATTTGGACAAGCAAAAGTTGCTAACCGACCAAACCTAAAAGAAAGAAAATGTAGTCGTCCATAACAAATAAGACCAAATAAGAAGCTTGATCAGGAAGAATTATCTTGATAGCTCGTCAGAGGGGAATAGTGACATCAATCAAAACTCGCATACGAAAGAATAGTCCACCATCAGAGACTCACTGCCGTAATTGAACCTCATGTACCGGACATAACTGAGCTACTAAACGTTAACCTACCTCAGCTGTAAAAATTTCAGTTGGTAAAGCAGACACATGAATCCAAAACTGTATACATGTAAACTAAGCCAAGTGCAAAAGAGGAGAGCGGACTGTCACGGAATGATTCTTTTACTAGTTAAGAATCGTGTGCCACTTAGTTTGCCCAAAACTAAATCAGGSTTACTACGCTTCTTAGAGGTTAATAAGGCTTCAAGATATGAAGGTTTGATATTGARAAAGCTTTGAGAAGGGTGGAAGAGGTTTTTGTATTAAGGAAGCTTTTTGAGAAAACTTTACAAGAGAGCTTGTCTTCCTYGGATTGGTGGATTGATTGTTGGAGCAAATGAGCTCCACTCCTAYTTATGGTAGTAGGCCTAACCTTCCACCTCCTCTTGGAAAGGTTCTAGAGTGGCCTAACTTTAAGGATTATACAAGAAAACTCTAGAGAGTTCCTACATCTCCTATGCTACTCCATATGGTTCTAGAATATTCTACAAGTATGTACAAGCTTCTYAAAGATTCTTGGGCAGTCTAGAACCTTCTACCACATCCTAGAGAGGCCTAGGACGTTCTAGAATCTTCTAGGGTAGTCCGGGATGTTTGGAATTCTTCAGGGCAGCACCATACTCTTCTGGAGTGCTCCAGGACGTTCTGGAGAGTTCCAGGACCTTCTAGCTCATCCTTGAGCGTTCCGGAACCTTCTAGAATACCGTACGTGACATCCTCCCCCACTTAAAGTCTTGACGTCCTCGTCAAGCCTTAGACCGGTACTCCTCGATCTTGTCTCGAAATTGCCATAAGTCATGTTCTCGCTCCCAGCTGGCTTCACTATCAGGTAGTCCCTTCCATTGAACATAATACTCTRTCCAGTTGGGTACGCCTCGCTTATGGATTACTTTATCCGCTAGAATCTCGTCCACCTCTTTATCATATGAGACCACATTTGCTACTGGAGCGCGATGAGATTCACTCCTCGATGGGTCTTCTTTATTCCGATGATAAGGTTTGAGAAGACTTACATGGAACACCGGATGGATCTTCAAGTGTGGTGGTAAAGCCAACTTGTACGAACGAGTCCCTACTTTTTGAATCACTTCGTATGGACCTTCGTACCTCCGAGTCAAGCCTTTATGCACCTTTCGTGTGGACTTGAACATCTTCTGAGGAAGCTTTACCATCACCTCATCTCCTATAATGAACTCTCGTGGCTAGCTCTTTTCATCGGCCCATTTCTTCATACGTTTGGCTACCTTGGTTAAGTAGGACCTAGCGATGTCCATCTCTTCCATCCATCCTTTGGCAAACTTGTATGCAGGTGGGCTAGCTCCTTTATATCATTTGGCTAGTTCTTGCGATGCTAATGGTTGTTGACCCATGACTAGCTCAAAAGGAATCCTGCTAGTAGACTCACTTTGCTGCAAGTTGTAGGAAAATTGGGCAACATCCATTAACTTTGCCCAATTCTTCTGGTTGGCGCTCATAAAGTGCCTTAAGTATATCTCCAATAAATGATTCACCCTCTCCGTCTGGCCATCTGTCTGTGGGTAAAAACTAGTGGAGAAGTGGAGATCCGAGCCCATAAGCTTGAACAACTCCTTCCAAAACTTCCCTGTGAACCGCGGATCTCGATCACTTATGATGGTCCGAGGAAGTCCCCAATACTTCACTACATGTTTGAATAGCAACCGTGCAGCTTCCTCGGCCGTACCGTCTCTTGGGGCAGGGATGAACGTTCCATACTTAGACAATCGATCCACAACCACTATTATGGAACTGTATCCCTCAAATGTAGGCAATGTTGAGATAAAGTCCATGGATATGCTCTCCCAAGGACGTTCTGAAATGGGCAAAAGCTTCAACAAACCTGCTGGTTTGGCTTGYTCTATCTTGTCTTGTTGGCAAACAAAGCAAGTCTTCACATATACATCCACATCATCCCGTAAATTAGGCTAATAATAAGACCGTTCCACAATCGCTCTCGTGTAATAGGTGCCTGGATGCCCAGCCCACTTGGAGTCATAGCACTCCTTTAAGACTTCCCTCCTCAGATTGTTTTATTTTGGAACATATAACCGACTCCCAATTGTGAGGAGAAGTCCATCTTCAACCCAAAATTTGTGCGTCTTGCCTTCCTTTGCCATTTCCATTAAGTTCTTGGCAAAGGGGTCRTGGTTCAATCCTTCCTTGATCCGATCGGTGAACGTGCACGTCACTTGGGTTATGGCTGCCAACTTCGCCTTACGACTTAAGGCATCGGCAACGACGTTGGCTTTCCCCGGCTTGTACTCCATGACATAGTCGAACTCCGCTAAGAAGTCTTACCAATGAGCTTGATTGGGACTTAATTTCTTCTGGTTCTAGAAGTAACTAGTCGCCACGTTATCGGTCTTGATCACAAACTGACTCCCAAGCAGATAATGCCTCCATACCCTAAGACAATGGATGATAGATGTCTTCTCCTTATCGTGCACGGGGTATCTCCTCTCAGTTTCATTCAGCTTCCGACTTTCGTAGGCCACAAGGTGATCTTCCTGCATCAATACTCCTCCAATGCCAAAGTCAGATTCATCTGTGTGTACTTCAAACGGCTTCGAGTAATCAGGGAGCTTTAGAACTGGCTCCTTCGTGACAGCCAGCTTCAAGTCTTCGAAGGCTGCTTGGCACTTACTTGTCCACTCCCATGTTACCTTCTTCTTGAGTAGCTCTGTCAAAGGTGTAGCTCTAGCCGAGTACCCCTGGATAAACCTCCGATAATAATTCACTAGGCCTAAGAACGATCTTAGCCCAGACACATTCTTAGGTGGCTCCCATTCSSCGATAGCCTTCACCTTGGCACCGTCTATATGTATCTTCCCCCGATTTATCTTATGCCCTAAGAACATCACTTCCGGTTGGGTAAAGAAGYATTTCTCCAACTTCACATATAGTTCGTTCTCCCTTAGTACTTGGAAGACTAGTCGGAGGTGCTTAACATGATCTTCAAACGTCTCCAAATAGACTACGATGTCATCCAAGTACACTACTACGAACTTATCCAGAAACAGGTGGAAGACCTTATTCATAAGAGTGCAAAACGTGGCCGGTGCATTTGTGAGACCAAAAGGCATGACTAGGAATCATATGAATCGTACCTTGTCACGCATGTGGTCTTTGGTTCGTCTCCTTCGGCTATGCGTACTTGCTAATACCCTGACCTTAAATCCAACTTTGTAAACCATCGAGCACGCACAAGTTGGTCGAAGAGATCGGCTACAAATGGGATGGGGTACTTATTCTTTACCGTTACCTTATTTAGTACTCGGTAGTCTATGYACATCCTCAAGCTTCCGTCGTGCTTCTTCTGAAACAATACCGGAGCACCATATGGGGCTTTGGATGGCCTAATGAATCCCGCATCTAATAACTCCTTTAGTTGCCTCCTAAGTTCCTCCAACTCGAGTGGTGCCATCCTATAGAGACCCATGGCTGGTGGCTTCACTCCTGGTTCAAGTTCAATTACGTGATCCACCTCTCTCCTTGGAGGTAGCTTCTTCGGCAATTCGGGTGGCATCACGTCCTTGAACTCATCTAGCACCCTTTGGATCTCCTTTGGTACCTCGACATGAGTGGGGGTATCTTTTTCCTTCAAGGTTGCCAAGAATGTCATCTCTCCCTTCTTGAGGCCCTTAGTAAGTTGCATTGACGATAAAATTTGGGACCCCGTCCTTCTCATCTCTAAAGGTACGATATGGGTGGTTAAACCTTGGTGATACGCATGGTTTGATCTCTCTCAAAAGAAATCGGCATAGTCTTCTTTAAGAACTCGATCCCTAGTACTATGCGATAATCATCCATAGGTACCACCGTCAAATCCACAGTACTTTCCCACTCCGCCAACCGGATGGGTACTCCGTGGGCAACTCCAAGGATGGGTTGGGAAGGCGAGTTAACAGCTTTTACCCAACCTAACTCCTTAGTATACTGTATGCCTAACTTCGTAGCTCCATCAAGGGCAAGGAAGTTATGGTCGCACCTGTGTCTATAAGAGCCTTGGTGTAACCTTCGTTCACCTTAGCTTCGACAAACATGAGGCCTCCCTCCTTGGTCTTCTTCTCCTTAGGTGTTACCGCCTCATCCTTTGCCAATGAGGTTAGAACATGCATGGAACTCACCTTTGCTTCATTCTTTTCCTTCTCGAGGACCATTGAATTGAATGTCTTCTTCTTTGGACATTCTCGGATCATGTGGGGATCGTCGCACAAGAAGCATTTGAGTTCCTTTCGTTCCTTCCTTAGGCCTCCTTTAGGTGCTTTGCCCTTAGAAGTGGAGGGCTTGATCTGGAATTTATCATTCCGCACTTGTGCTTTGAATGCAGGTTTATCTCCCCCAATCTCCTTCTTAACGGTAGTAGTATCCCTCTTATAATCTAGAAGGTCTTCTGCAACAGCGATAGCCTCATCTAAGTTTTGAACRTTCCTCCTCTTGAGCTCTAGATTAGCCCAAGATTGTAGACCATCCAAGAAATAGAAGAGCTTATCTTTCTCTTGCAAATCGGGTAATTCTAGCATCAATGTTGTGAACTCCGCTACGTAGTCCTTGATGCTCCCAGTATGCTTCAACCCACGAAGCTTCCTCATGGCTGCATCTTCTGCATTGTGGGGGCAAAATTGCTTTTTGAGTTGCGTCTTGAACTCCTCCCAAGAGTCTATGGTGCATAGACCCTTTTGGATTTCTCCATGTTTTCTCCTCCACCACAATGCTGCATTCTCTTTCAAGTAGARGACCGCTGTGTTTAACTTGGACTCTTCGTCCTTGACTCCTGAAGCATTGAAGTAGCATTCAAGTGACCAAAAGAACTCTTCAAGATCTTTAGAGTTGCTCTTACCTCCATACTTTAATGGTTCGGGTGCCCTTGTCCGTGGCAACTCTTTCGCAACAGCTCCTTCGGCTATTGCTGCCTTGCACAAGGCTACCTCCCCACTCACGTCATCCACTCATTTGTTGACTTCTTCTAGGAGATGTGCCATTTCCTCCTTGAATTTGGATCTCAATCGGTTTATGAGGCCAAGGAACTTCTCCCTTAAGGCCTCAACAYCGTCACTTACCACTCCAATATTCGGCTCGAGGTCCTCTACCTTCTCGATAGTTTCTCCCAAATTAATCTCCAACTTGGTTAGCTTTTTCTCTAAGCTAGCCAAGATGTCTATGGATTTTTCTCTCTTTCTTCCTTYCTTCTTCTTGTCTTTGTCAACGACCGTAGCAACTTTGGGGGTGTTGACATTCTCCGTAACGATACCAAGACCTYCCCTTTCAGCTATAATCTCTATCTCGAAACCTTGCTCTGATACCACGTGTCACGGGACGAYTCTTTTACTAGTCGAGAACCGTGTGCCACTTAGTTTGCTCAAGACTAAGTCAGGCTTACTACGCTTCTTAGAGGTTAATAAGGCTTGAAGGTTTGATATTGAGAAAGCTTTGAGAAAGGTGGAAGAGGTTTTTGTATTAAGGAAGCTTTTTGGGAGAACTTTACAAGAGAGCTTGTCTTCCTCGAATTGGTGGATTGATTGTTGGAGCAAATGAGCTCCACTCCTATTTATAGTAGTAGGCCTAACCTTCCACCTCCTCTTGGAAAGGTTCTAGAGTGGCCTAACTTCAAGGATTATAGAGAACTCTAGAGAGTTCCTACATCTCCTATGCTACTCCATATGGTTCTAGAATATTCTACGAGTATATACAAGCTTCCCAAGGATTCTTGGGCAGTCTAGAACCTTCTACCACATCCTAGAGAGGTCTAGGACGTTCTAGAATCTTCTAGGGTCGTCCGGGATGTTCCGAATTCTTCCGGGTAGCACCATACTCTTCCGGAGTCTTCCGAAATCTTTCGGAGTGCTCCGAGATGTTCCGGGACCTTCTAGCTCATCCTTGAGCGTTTCGAAACTTCTAGAACACCGTACGTGACAGGACGCCAAGGCTTTAATATCAACAAAGCATTTTCAGAACACTATGGATCTCCTTTAAGAACTAACTGAATGGAAATTTCATCTGGGAAGAAAATCTGCAGAAGACGATCCTATGTGTGAGTGAGACAGATAGCTTCTATCTTCCAAACCTTGATCATGATAGTCTAAAGAGTTCGATGGGGTATAACCCTCTGTGAGCAAAAACCTCATGCAACAATGGAGACAAGCGGAAACACCAAAAGTGAAATCCGCTTCTGAGACGTGCACAAAATATCCTCCGTAGGGGTTAGAGCAACCCTTTTTAGTTTTAAGAGAATTTCATTACCCATAAAAAATTGATGATCGTGCAAAGAAACCCTAAAACGAAGTAGAGAGAAAATAGCCGGGCTAAACCAAGCAGTGTTTTTTTTCTACCGATGCATCTGTGCAGCTATAAGGGGTGATGCTCTAATGTACTGGGTAGGAAAGATGAACACAACTGATTTTGTCCAAGTATGGTGGGATTTGGGAATTGAGGAAGGAACGGAGGAAGGAGAGAGACGCAAGTGTTTTTAAATCAAGATACGTTTCACGTGTTTTCAAGCCTTCCCAAAACAAGCTAGAAAACATGGAAAACATTATTCTCTTGTTTTCCRTTTTTTATTCAATTTTTTTTCTATTTTTGAAAATGCTTTTTGGAAGATGGACAAGTAAATTCATTTTCAGTATTTTCTAAAACTAAATACAAAAAAATGATTGGAAAACAGCAAAGAGAATGCACTTTGGACCTTTAAGTGATGAGTTATTAAATACTTTGTTGAGGAATGTTATTATATCTTGTGGGTTTCACTTGAATTCTGTTTGGTGTTATTATCTACTATTTATTGGTCATTAATGGTGGGTATTTTAAGTCGCCCTAAGGTTGAGAGGTTGAGGCAGTGGAACTATTTGGGTGAATGTGGGCTTRGTTATTTTAAGATAGTCCAATTTATAAATGATATAGAAATATATATCTATCTCATAAAACCAATGAGAATTGTATGAAGTTGGAGTTTCTTGAATTGAGCAGTAGTGGAAGGTAATTTCACTTAATTAAAAAGAACAAGGACCGACGAAACTGAAAGGGTGAGGTGATTATATTGTCTCGATTTACATGCTAGACATTGTTACAACATTCTTACAGCATTGATTAATTATCACAACTTAGCAGATTCATTAATTCTAGCTTATTTCCTATTTTCATATTCATGATTTGGAAGGCTTTACCTGGTCTAACACTATTGGTGGTTTATTGAATCAATTTATAGTTTTATTTTTAATWTAGTGTCATCTTAGTTAATCCAAATATAATTTTATTTGGAATTTTAACACTCACTTTGCATTTTATCAATTCTCATTGAAACGACTTTATACTATTTATAAATCGTGTATACTTGCAAATTAGAAGTCAATTACCTATATTGTGATTTTGTCTCCCCAAGACTTGAAACTCAT
The DNA here is from genome assembly GCA_001752375.1 of Rhazya stricta. NCBI lineage: Eukaryota > Viridiplantae > Streptophyta > Magnoliopsida > Gentianales > Apocynaceae > Rhazya > Rhazya stricta. Next base: position 13,595,695 of record MEJB01000017.1, read on the forward strand.
TATGGAGCATCGGTTTGAGCATTGAAGCCATATAATGTACTAAGTTTTGTGTCAGTCCAATACTAGCTTCCTCGAAGGCCTGCCTGATGGCTATCAACAAAGTTGGTTCTATATGTGCGGGAGAGGTGGATGGCTCTAGCCTCCTTTAGTTTCATGCTCATAATCCTTTGTCCAAATGACTATGCAAGTGTAGAAACATTGGAGTCACAGAAGCCGCCAAGGATATGTCATAATATGAGCAACTGCTTACACTGTCACACTAGTGTTCCATTGGGCATGTCAATTGTATTAGTGGCAAGGAAGTTGCCAACCGATGGAGCTCAATCAACGGATTGGATGGGGCTCAGCCAATCGAGTAGAATGGCCTTAGGTTGGTAGGCATGAGCTTCCAAGCATAACATAACTAGGTCGAAATCCAATATACTCGGAGGTAGTTGGATCTATGATGGCTTTTATTAAGTGCCAGTTCTTGAGGTACCTCCAAAAAGTCTTCAATWGGCAAGATGGATGCTTTGGAATTGTAGATAGATATGCACGAAAGCAGATAAGATAAGGTTGAACTAGGTGAAATAGATAGTTAAAATCGCATACGCTATAAAGCTTCACTCATACAAGTATGATCTACAAGTAATATAGAGTGAGAAAGAATATCGTTGACAAGGATGGTTGGTTCAAAAGTAATGGTTTAAATTTCTAATAAAATTGAATAGTTTTTKATGGTTGTCATGAAAATAAAGTAAAATAATCTAAAATTATCTAATCAGAAAGATTCGAGAACAAATCACAACAATCGCACATATATAAGATGTTTAAGAGCTTAAAAGTGAATTAGAGTTAAAAATCCCTAACGTACTAATATCTAAAAAGTCAAAACACCAATGCTACAGAATCAACCCTATAGAAATGTCGTAGCGAAGGTAAAAAATTAATGCTGTAGCATGAACCYTACCACAATGATACAGCAAAGGCTTAGCTACAGTAAAAATGTAGATCGAGACAGAAAATGACCTGACCCTTTTAGTTTGTTGGTCTGTGTGCCTATTTCATATCCGTCGGAGTTACCTAGCTTAAGAAACACAAATAGATACTCAAGTCTCATATGATTTTGTGGGTTGAACATTGATGTCTAGTTTTCAATGGCACTTCCTAAGATATTAAACCACATCTGTAACATTCCCAAATTAGAAACTGTCATAATTCGAGAATGTCACCTATTTACCCTTACATATATTATAGAAATTGGAAAAAATAAAAATTTGGATATTTTAATACAAAAGGATTTATGAAATTTTGACAGAATTTCTTAATGTAGTATTAACATATCTACCCTAAACAATTAGAAAATTTCCCACCAAACATTCTAATACTCCACATATAATAAAATCACCTCAAACCCCGCTAATTAAATTCTCAGCTACATACTCATATATTTAAAATCCAACGGAAGCTTTTGAAATTTAAACGATTAAAAGTTTAAGCATTCAATAAGTTCATAAATCAATAGAAAATTTAATTAGCATAAATGACTCTTGGGTATCAAAGTCTGCTCCTAAACGATCTCCATACACCATCTAGSTAGTCATCACCTGAAATGTAAAATAAAAAAATAGGGGTGAGCTACTTAGCTCAGTWAGTAAATCCCATACATRAATGCATCTATCATGTACTGCATGTCATGAAGTTTCGGAAAAACTTTCTTTTCAAATCGGAGAACTTTCCAAATATTTTCATTTCATCAAACTTTCCAAACATTTYCRTTTCATAAAATCGTGAGCTCACTTGGTGTAATACCTAGCCATTAAGCTCTACAGTGGGCAATTATTATTTGCAATCCGATCACATTCTACCAGTAGAACCACAAAGTAGTTAGCATTACTTTACTTTTTGCCTTTCACTTTCACCTTGCAAGAGGTGAATATTACTTACTTTCCTACCCTACAAGAGGGTTAAGTCGGATGCGCCAGTCCCCACACCCCATTTCGCACTTGCACCTTTCATGTTTTAGGCTTTACAACCCTTTTCGAAATCCTTAACGTTAGGAAATCATTCATTAAAGTAACATTTTTTCAAACTTCATTCCTCCAAAAAATTTTCCTTTCCACAATTTCATTCTTTAAAAAAATATTTGCTTTCTTAAATGCATGATTATGCCAATGCAAAAAATGGTGTAAAATACTATTAGACTATATGCACATGAACATAGATCACAATAACTCATCAAGTAGAAAAATTCACATACTTGAAATAAAACCATAAATCATATCACATAAAAGTAATCCAATTATAACCATGAACTCACATTCAGTTCACATAAAGATTCAATCATAATAACAACACACTTGTATCATAACTAAATGAGAATGTCGGAATTCACTTACTTGAAGTCCTTAGTAAATTTGATTACTTTAATTCGCTAGGGAGGCGCCTTGGTTTCCCATAACGTCAATATGCCAAAAGTATACTGATATTATTACATAAAAAAYATTCATTTAACATAAGCGTTCACCATTAATGCTTTCATCATTTTTCCTATGGGTGATATTAAYCGATAATTTTCGAGTTTAATTTTCAAGTCCATAAAAATGGAACTACTAATATTATAATTCTTTCATGACTCCTAATCRTTCTTAAAACAACAATAATAATCATAATCACAATATATTACTTATTACACAAATCCTAAATTTCACATTAAATTATATTCTAACATATTTCTAAAAATTATATACCTCTTTTACTTAATCGTACTAACTTAAATTTCACGTTAAACATATTCTATTTTTTTCTTTAATTATTACTACATAATACAAAGCCTAGACCATTTGATTAATTTAAATGAAGAAACTAAGGATTCACCTTGAATCCTGAACCTTAGGTGTGTTATTGAGTCTAAAATGTAATGATGTCTATTTTGGAAAAAATATGCTCCGAACGTGCGAAAAGGTGGCAAACAGTGGCTTGGTCGCAAAAAGACGGCACGTGTGCAATGGTTCGAGCCAATGGTGCATGGTGCCTGATCACCCAGGCGCTTGGTCACCTGAGAGCCTGAGAGCTTGGTTTACCAATTCAAAATCCAACAAACATCCAATATGAAATAATGCACTTACGTAATTGAAATTCTGCGGAAACTAGAAAGAGTTTAATGCATGACTACATAAATCAATAAAATCGTAAACAATACATAAAATCTCTCTATTCAACCATTTTCCCTTATCCACTAAAATTTATTTAAAGCATCACTTTGGGGTATAAGGCTTGCATATAAACGACCTCCACGTACCATCTGGCTACACATCACCTGAAACACAAAATTAAGGAAATAGAATGAGCTATAAAGCTTAATAAGCAAATCCCATACATGAATGTATGTAAAATGCACTACATGTCATAAATTTTAAAATTTCACTTCCTCAATAAAAACTTTCTAAACATTTTCATTTCACAAACTTTCCTATAAAACTTCCATTTCAAAATGTAAGAACTTTTCAAACCTTTCCATTTTATTAAAGTCGTGAGCTCACTTAGTGTAACATCTAGCCATTAAACTTGCAGTGAGACATTATTCTTTGAAACCTCGATCACATTTCTATTGGTAGAACTACAAAGCGGTTAACATTATTTTAACTTTTCCTTTCACCTTTTTCACCTCACAAGAGGTGAACATTACTTATTTTCCTATCCTACAAGAGAGTTAAGTCGGGTGCACTGATCTCCACACCCTATTTTTCACTCACATCTTTCATGGCTAGGTTTACACCCCTTTCCAAAATCTTAACGTTTTCTAAAAACAATTCATTCATAAAGTTCCATTTCTTTTCAAATTTTATTTCCTAAACTATTCCCTTTCTAAATGCGCGAATGACTCATGCCAGAAATAATGTAGAATACTATAACTACATGTCCATAACATRAACTACATAAATYCGTATTTAAACTCCATTCAGCATGATAAYAATAGGAAACATATTACATGAAATAATCCAATACAACCACAACCATATTATTCAATATAATCCAATATAATCACAACATATTACATAAGACAGTCCAATATAACCACAACATTCTTACAAAATATCATTCAATATAATCACAAATATATTAATCAATAAAATCCAATATAACCACAACATAATACACAATGGGATAAAGTCGATGAGTATGAAAATTTACTTACATGAAGTCCTTATCGTTCAAATTCTACTTTATTTGTAAAGCGGAGTCCCTGCCCGCTCCTAATGTCAATGTGCCCGAAAATAACCTAATTATTATTACAAAAAGAAAATTCATTTAAAATGGCTATTCAATTTTAACATCACTCTTATCATACGAATGTCATTCACCAATATTAACCCATACTTAATTCCCACATTAAAAATCATAACATTCTCAAAGGGTATAATTTATTTCATCGATTTCTACTCTTCTTAACAATGATAATGACAACACCAATTACAATACATTCCTAAGTCCAAAATATATTCCTYATACTAATTAAATTTGATCTTAAATCATGTATTAAACCTAATCTATATTCTCACACAATTATCACTATAAATATAATTACATAAGTCATTAAATTTATGAAATCGAATAACAATATTTTTACCTTTAAATTCAACAAATTCTAAGTGTCCTATTTGAAGCTGTGTTGCGCCCACAGCGTGCGCTCAGGCAGTGCGTGGGCAACCGCAGTGGTCATGAACAGACGACGCGCACGACTGGCGAACGGCGCGTAGTGCTTGGTGAGCTCCGGTTATCTGCTCCCGGTCAGTACGAACTGCAAATGGCACTCAGACAGCACCAATCGCGACAAGCCGGTGACTGGTCTAGTCGGTTTGTCGAGCAGCCTGACCAGTAGCCACAACAGCGCATAGAGGAAGGTTCAATAGATCCAGATCTGATCGAGCCGGATTTGGACGAGGCTAGCTTGGATCAGCGTGCAGTGCGAGTCGGGCGAAAGGCCCCAAGAGCAGTGCTACAAACCTGATGCACGGAGCAACAATTGACCGGCTTCGATCCGAGCAGCTTTGAACGCGATGAGCTCAGACCAGGGAYGACGACCGGTGAAGCGACGATGAAAGATTAGTCCRAGTAGCTRCGGCGTGTGCGGCGTCCTGGCAGAAGCACCGCGAGAGAGGAAGATCCATGCGGCAGATCTGGACTCCAGAGGTAGTCGACGATGGCAAGAAAGTGCGGCGTCGAGCAGGAGGAAGGAAGAAGTTGGTGGCGAAACGGACAGAAGAAAATGGCAGCGGTAGTGGGAGGGTGGTAGCAGCAGTGTGAGGGTGGAGGCAACAAGGGGAAAAGGAAGACGAAGATGATGGGTGTTAGGTTTGGCTTAGGATTTTAAATTTTTTAATTAATTAATTATTTTTATTTTTTTAGTTCTTACATATGGGCTCTAACCAAAATTCTTTGAGCCTTCCCATCCCATAACCAATCAGCCAATAAATTAAATTCTACRGGCTTTTTTAGGCTATAATTAACATTAAATTAGCTTTTAATTTTCGAATAAGGAACGAATGGGAGTCGAGCCTACATTAACTAACCAAAAACTCAAATATCATTAACAYGATAATTCATAATTAAATAAACGTACAATTAAATAATGATCACATAAAAAAAATTCATCAAATCCTAATTGGTATACAATTCATATGATCATACAGAATTTATAAAAATGAAAAATAATATCATGGATTTTACATTCTTTATGTAACATTATGAAGATACTTTTGGCACATTAACGTTGTGGGTAACCAAAGCACTCCACTCGTGAATTAAAGTAACCAAATTTACTAAGGACTTCAAGTAAGTAAATTCCAATATTCTCATTTAGTTATGATCCAAGTGCATTGTTACATGATTGAATCTCTATGTATATTGAATGTGAGTTTATGGTTATAACTAGATTGCTTTATGTGATATGATTTATGGTTTTATTTCAAGTATGTGAATTTTTCTACTTGATGACAATGTTGGGAAGTTTAAGTTCAAAGTTATTGTGATCCGTTTTCATGTGCATATAGCCTAATAGTACTTTGCACCATTTTTGGCATGGGCATAATCATGCATTTAAGAAAGCAAATGTTTTTTTTTTTTTTTTGAAGAATGAAATTGTGGAAAGGAAAATGTTTTGGAGGAATGAAGTTTGGAAAAATGTTATTTTTGGATGAATGATTTCCAAACGTTAAGGATTTCGAAAAGGGGTATAAAGCCTTGACAATGAAAGGTGTGAGTGTGAAATGGGGCGTAGGGGATTGACGCACTCGACTTAACCCTCTTGTAGAGTAGGAAAGCAAGTGATGTTCACCTCTTGTAAGGTGAAAGTGAAAGGAAAAAATTATCGTAATGTTAACCGTTTTGCGATTCTACCAGTAGAATGTGATCGGGTTCCAAATAATAATTGCTCACTATAGAGCTTAATGGCGAGGCATTACACCAAGTGAGCTCACAATTTTATGAAATGGAAATGTTTGGAAAGTTTGATGAAATGAAAATATTTGGAAAGTTCTCACGATTTGAAAAGAAAGTTTTTCTAAAAGTTTTAGCAAAGTGAATTTTTGAACATCATGACATGTAGTGCATGATACATGCATTCATGCATGGGATTTATTTATTGAGTTTAGTAGCACACCCAATATTCCCTTATTTTACGTTTCAGGTGATGACTARCTAGATGGTGTGTAGAGATCATTTGGGAGCAGACTTTGATACCCAAGAGTCATCTATGCTAATTAAATTTTCTATTGATTTATGAACTTGTTGAATGTTTAATTTTTTATTCGTTTAATTTCAAAAGCTTTCGTTGGATTTTAAATATATGAGTATTTAGCTGGTAATTTATATTAGTGTAGTTTGAGGTGATTTCATTATATGTGGAGTATTAGAATGCTTGGTGGGAAATTTTTTGATTGTTTAACGGATGGATATGTTGATATTACAGAGGAAATTTTGTCAAAATTTTATAAAACCTTTTGTATTAAAATATCTAAAATTTTATTTTCTCCAATTTTCGTAATATATGTAAGGGTAAATGGATGAYAGTCCCGGGTTATGATAATTTCTAATTTGGGGATGTTACAACATCTACTGAAGTTTTTTACCTCTCTCACTACCTTTCGAAGTTCAAGAAACTCACACTAACAACATTCATGTGAGGTAGGTCTACTTCTCCCACTCCAAGCTTCTTAAACACAGATATGGTATAGATTTATGATAGCACCAAGGTCACATAACCTTTTCTTTTAGTCCGAATCTTCCTGCATTGCATCAAGGGCATGGTTATCCACAAGATCCTTAGCAGCCTCCTTGCCTTTCTTTTTAGGGAATTGGGGAATGGGGTGATCTTTAAAAGTGGAGGGGTAGAAATCTTTCTGAGGGCATCCTTCACATCTTGATCAAAAATCGCCCGGTACTCCCAGACATGGAAAAAAATAACTTCCTTGTACTCTTATTGCGGCATTTTCGGAACTCATTCACAATCAATTGACCAATATTAATTGGAAAACCTGTGATGATGCAAAACAAGAGCACCATCCACTCTTGTGACACGATGTTGTCGTGAATACTGGGCATCATTCTGGACTTGATAAAGTGGAACTAGACCCGTGTTGGAGATGGCAGGCTTGCACAAATCACTAACCATGCCCTTTTCTTGGATATGGTCCACTGAGTACCCTCCACCATGAGGGTTTTCAAGACAGTGGCCCAACTTTCTTCATTCATGGTGTCCCAGAAGGTTCGATACTCACACTCAAACTTCGAAAACTCATAGGCCTGATTCAATGTGAAGCTTGTCAGAGGTACTCAAATGCTCGATCTTTCAATGAATATGGAAAAAAATTGATTCTGAGAGCTTTTTTGTTGACTTCTTGCCACTGGAAAGCATCACTCACTTCCAAGAACAAACGAATATGTTGATGAAGATYCTCTGTAGCCATACCACTAAACTGCCCATTGTCTGATACATCTGAAACRTAATTGGCTTCAGCCCAAAATGTTGAGCTTGAATAAGAATRCCTGGCTGAAGATCTCCTAACATGGGTAATGCATAATCCCTGATGGATCTATTCCTATCATCAGCCATAGCTCCAACATTCCTTTCTGCATTCAATCTAGTGGCCATTACTGCAGCATTAAGTTCAGCAGCTAGTGCTGCACCATTCCTAGTGGCATTGAGTTTTGTACCTATACCCAGCAAATTCCCTCGTTCTCTTCCAGCCATTTCTCTTTGTTTACTAGCACTTTCATTTTGTCTTCTTCTCCTAGACCAAAAAGTTTTTTGGGTTCAAGATCAAAGGAATACATGTTGTCCTCTTCGAAAATTCATTGGAGAAAATTAATTGTCAAGAACAATAGTAAAAAATAAGAATATAGGATAGGAATAAGAATATAAAAAGCAATAGAAATTCAAATATCACTCAAACATATAAAAATCCTTAGCAATGGCACCAAAAACATGATAGATAAAATCGCATATGCTATAAGGCTTCACTCATGCAAGTATACACGGTCTACAAGTAATATAGAGTGAATAAGAGTATCGTYCTATATGGATTATTGGTTCAAAAGTGATTGTTTAAATTCATAATAAAATCAAATAGTTGTTGATGGTTGCCACGAAAATAAAGTAAAATAATCTAAAATTATCTAATAACAAAGATGCGGGAACAAATCAAAGCAATCGCGCACACACGAGATGTTTAAGAGCTTAAAAGTGAGTTAGAGTTAAGAATCTCCAATGTACTAATGTCCGAGAAGTCAAAACATCAATGTTGTAGAATCAACCCTACAGAAATGTCACAGCAAAGGCAAAACACTAATGCTACAACATCAACCCTATAGCAATGACGCGACAAAGGCTTAACTATAGTAAAAATGCAAATCGAGACAGAAAATGACCTCACCTTTCAGTTTGTTGGTCCTTGTTCCTACTCCATTAASTGGATCTACCTGTCAAAGTTACTTAGCTTTAGGAACACAAATAGATGCTCAAGTCTCATTTGATTTTGTGGGTTGAACATAGATGTCTAGTGTTCAATGGCACTTCCTAAGATATTAAACCATATCTACTCAAGCTGTCTACCTGCCTCACTTCCTTTCGGAGTTCAAGAAGCTCACACAAACACCATTCATGGCCACAAAATAGTGAATGCAAACAAATAACACCCTTGAGTAAAGCATTTTTAAAGAGCAAACCTTACTCAAATCATTCAATAAAATACTTAGTATATTTGTTCATTAAAGTTCTTACTTCTAAGAAGTTAGTTCATGCTTTTAGATGTAAGAAAATACATATGTGAAAGCTTAACATTTCGAAATGCTTTTCTAGATAATCATTAAGAGAAAAAGAAAAGCTAAAGAGGTTGATGAAGCCCAATGTTGTGTACTCCTTGAGTTCTTCATCTTCTTATTCTTCTTCTAAGTTTCTCTCTTTTTGCTTCCTTTCTCTCTCCTCTATATGGCGTTTCTTTTCTCCGTGCGTCCTTCTGTCTTCTAGGTTGAATGGTTTTGTGTTCTCTTTCCTTCTCCTTTGTCATTAGAAACTTCCTTGAGAAATTGGCATAAAGTTGTCATAAACAATCCACTTGTCAAATTCTTAGTTGACTAAGGACCTACTTGTACTACATGACTTTTGTCTCCTACTTTACACCTTTTTGCCCAGCAAAATTCCCTTAAATTAAGCTCCTACAATTTATCAAATTCTGACATAATTAGCTCTCTATCTTTGGTTTCTCGATTGTTGTGCAGTTCCTGTTTAGTCTTCAAGATTGTACCATCGTATTTCTACAGCATTGAACAACTTTTTACTTCTTCATCAAGTAATCTTCTATTTCATTTATAGAATCCTTTTTCCTACAAATTAAGATATTTTACCCCTTTGTAATAGCACATGAATTCTATAATTTCATAATATTACATAAATAAAATCACTTGATTGAATTTAAGCAATATCAAGGTAAAATAGTACAAAGTAGTACTTCATCATATTAAAAAGGGTGCAAATATGCATATAATTACTAGTAAAATTAATGGATTTTCATCCACATCAACAGCCCCAAACCTAAACATTGTTAGTTCTTGAGCAATAATTAAAGAAAAAGGGAATACAAAGTGTAACACCCGAGATTTCTTTTTATGGATCTTTGTTTGATCCGGTGAAATTTTGTACCAACTAGGGTTGAAAATTTTATATGTGGTTTATATTTTTAGATTACACGTTTAATAAGTACGAAAATATTGTTTGTGTCRAATAAGAGTCATTGTTTGGTTAAAGGCTCGACTCGTGGGCCTATTTAATTGTTAGTCAGAGTTGGGCTTTTTATCGAAAGGAAGCCCGTTATATTTAATTTACGGATTTTGGATTAGGTATAGGTGGAAAGGCCCGAAGGGTTTAGGTTACGGTCCAAAATATGAAATTTTAAAAAAAAGAAAAACCTAAAAACCCTAAGTCTTCTTCTTCCTTCCTATTGCGGCCGCCGCCACCCTCACTCCCAGAAAAACCCTAACCGCCGCCCCATTCTTGAAACTCCTCCCCATCGCACACACGCCGTCTCTTTGTCTCTCTACCGACACCGTAGATCATCACCGCGTCTGCAACGAGCCATTGGACCCAACTGCTTGGAGAACTCTGCCCGCAACGCAGCTAGGCCGAACAACAGCCACTGCGTTTCTTCTTCTCTCCTCTTTCTCATGTCGACGCAACTTCGCCGTCGGAGTTCCAGAGTTGTCACATGGATCTGATCTCCCCTCGCAGCACGATTCAGACATCGGACCTGCGCACCACTTGCGTTAGGGTCTGTTGCTCAAAAGCGAAGCTCGCTGGTCCGGTTTCTACTTGGCGAGAGCTCCACGATGCTGCCTGTAACAATCCCAGATTAGGAACCGTCCTAAGCTGAGAATACTACGTCATTCTACTCGAAAATAAACATCTATCTATTTAAAAACCCAACATTTATTCAAAAATAAATACAGCAGAAGACTTTTTAAACTATTCAAAACAAAATCACAAAAACTTCAAGAATTTAAAAAAACATTCAGAAATGTTAATCTTATTACATACATAAGTTGAAAACCAGTTCTCAGGTATCAAAGTTCGCCCATAAGAGACCTCTTCTCTCTATCTGGTCACATATCATCTGCAATGAAATGTAAGGAAAAGCAATGAGCTAAAAGGCCCAGTAAGTAACCTCATGYATGAATGCATGAAYATGTCCTACATGTCGTGGAATTTTAAAGTTTCGCCTTTCAAGTGAAAAACTTTTCAAAACATTCCCTTTTCAAATTTCTTTACGAACATTCCCTTCAAAATTCACTTACAATAAAAACTTTCCATTTACTTTCATTCGTGAGCTCATTAGAGTGTAAAGCCTAGCCACTAAGCTATGCAGTAGGCCATCTTATTTRGAACCCGATTCCATTCCTACCGGTAGAACCGCAAAGCGATTAAATTTCATTCTTTTAACTTCATACCTACCCTCAAAGAGGGTAGGGTCGGGTGCGCCGGTCCCCCATGCCCCATTTCCCACTCACACCTTTTGTGGCTAGTATTACACTCCTTTCCAAAAACTTTACATTTCCAAAACTTTAACTTTTTCCTTTAAAATTTTATTTTCTAACCATTCACTTTCTAAATGCGTGGACAGCTCATGCCAAATGTGATGTAGAAATTCTAACTACATGCTCATGACATGAAAYGCATATAACCTTATGTAATGTAACGTTCAATAAATAGAACATGATATAAAAACACAATAGCATATTCTTTAACATAAGGTACTACTAGATACGAACAAATCAACATTCTTCACAATTACACACATCAACATAGAATTTCATACAAAACATATTAATACAATTAAAAGCGTTCAATTTCATTCATTTATAATGTTAATGAATGAGAGGATTACTTACCCGGAGTCCTTTACGTAGACAGGTTCTTACTTAAGATGGAGATTCCCGAACGTGCATTTCAAGCGACGCGCACAATGGCCCTGGGTGTCTGGGCGTCGGTGCGCTGGGCGTCGCGCATTGGGCGCCTGTGAGGCGCGTGTGCTAGGGGCCTGTGCTGAGCACTGTGTGCTTGATAACGGGCTAGATCTGGCACTGCTGTGCCGGGCCTTGTTCTTGGCCAAAAATAATGCCTCAACTGACCACTTTTGGCGACTGGCTGACAGCAAGGAACAACTGGTGATGCAGCAGCAAGAATAGAGGGCCAAATCGACGGCCAATTGTAAAGGTTCAGCTTCAGTTTGAGGGAAAAAATCGTTGAGCAGGGGGTGAAAAACATAGCGGCGGCTCTGGTTGCGCCGAGTAGCGAGGAATGGGCAGAACTATGGTCAACAGCAAGAGATCGGGTTTCTGTCAAAGAGGAAAAATGTTGAGCAGAGGAGAAAAACCATAGCRGTGGCAGATCTGGAGATGGCGTCGCGCAGATCGGGTTGCGCCGAACAGTAAATAGTAACGATGTCAGGTCTGACAACGGTGTCGCACGGATCTGGTCGTTCCCACAGAGAAGATGACAGCAACGACAGATCTGGCGATAATCGCACAGATCGAATTGCGCCGGAAAGAAGAAGAAAGAGAAAGATGGCTGGTTTACTGAGTAAAAAATCGGCGAGTTGAGGCGACTATTTGGCATGGAGATTCCATTCGGTCAAAACCGGAGATGGTGTCTCAATAAGGTCTTGTTGATGGCTTGGAGGACGGGATCTCTTCTGGTTCAGAGCCCTTTGGTGATGGTGTCGCAGCAGAAGGTTTCGGTGGACACAGATCGYGCGTCTATAGCGTGACGCGACTCGCCATGAAGTGACCAGAAGCGATGGGGAGCGGCAGCCGAAGATGGGTCACGTCGCCGCGTTTCTCTAAGCSACTATAGATCTGATCACAGATCTGGTCGTGGCTTCTGAATTCGGACGCTGGCGATGAGTGCTACGAGAACGAGAGGAAGGACTACGACGAGCAGCATCAGGTCAAGTAGAGGGAGAATGGCGGTGGCGGCAGCGGTGGCGGCAGTAAGGAGAAGAAGATGAGGGGTTTGTTGAGGAAAGAAGTGAATTTCTTTAGGTTGTTCTTCTCTTTTTTTTTAAAAAAAAAATTTATTTTATTTTATTTTATTTTGGGCCACAACTCAACCCATTGGGCTTTCTCATCCAAATCTAACCAAAACCCGTAAATTACACGAAACGGCTTCCTTTCGATAAAAGTACAACTT
>MEJB01000018.1:0-13360 GCA_001752375.1 Rhazya stricta
GTTTGTACACACGCACACAATCACAAACACACACACATACCCCCACACATGCACATATACACAAACACACACGCACCCACAGACATCCATACATATATTCATGCACACACACTAGTAAGCATTTTAAAAAAGTAGAAAGTTTAGAAACATAAATAAAAATTTAAAAACACAGACACCCACATCCACACACCCTCGAAAACGCGCACTCGCACACGCATGCACACACAAATGCGCGCCTGCACACACACGCACAAAAAAGTTAGCATTTTAGAGAAGTAGGACGTTTAGAAACATAAAAAAAGATTTTCATTCGCACTTATATCCACACACCCCCATACACACGCGTGCACATCCCCCAACACACACACCCACACATCCACACACATGCTCGTGCACACACACTAGTAAGCATTTTAGAAAAGTAAGAAGTTTAAAAACATATGTACACAAGTAAGCATTTTAGGAAAGTAGGGAGTTTAGAAACATAAGCAAAAATTTAAGAGCGCACACACCTGCACAAACACGCACACACAACCACCCACACACACAAACGCGCACGCGCACACCCACACCCCCCCACACACAAAAACAGACACGCGCACTCACAAACATCCACATACACGCTCGTGCACACACACCACACACGCTCGTGCACACACACCACACACGCTCGTGCACATACACTAGTAAGCATTTTAGAAAAGTAGAATGTTTAGAAACATGTGCACACAAATAAGTATTTTAGGAAAGTATGAAATTTAAAAACATAAACAAAAATTTAAGAACACACACCCACCCACACCTCTTACACACACACATACACAAACACGCACAAACGCGTGCACACACACCCACACCCCCCCACACACACATATGCACACATACACACACATATATACATGCACACACAAGTAAGCATTTTAGAGAAGTAGGACGTTTAGAAACAAACAAAAATTTTCGTTTGTACACACGCACACGCACACTCGCACACACACACATCCACACACACGCACCCACACACCAGCTCGTGCMCAGGCACTAATAAGCATTTTAGAAAAATAAGAAGTTTAGAAATATAAACAAAAATTTGAGAACACACACGCCGACACCCACACAAACATGGCCCCACACTCTCACACACACACCCACACAAACACGCGCACACGCACACGTATACGTAACATACCCGCCCAGACAAACATGCACACACACCCCCCCCCACACAAACACGCACACAAGCACACACCCCACCTACACACACAGCCCCTACACAAACACGCACACACACACCCACAGACACACACACGCGCGCACCCACACACATCTAAACACACGTTCATGCACACACATTAATATTTTAGAAAAGTAGGAAGTTTAGAAATATGTGCACACAAGTAAGCATTTTAGAAAAGTAGGAAGTTTAGAAATATAAACAAAAATTTAAGAACACACATCCGCACACACCCACGGACACACACAGTCACACACACGCTCGTGCACACACACTAGCAAGCATTTTAGAAAAGTAGAAAGTTTGAAAAATAGAAAGAAGTTAGAAAATAGGATGTCTTGAACAAAAATAAAAATTTAAGAAATAACAAGTTTGGAAAAATAAAGAAAGTATTTTTGTAAAAAAGATCTCTAGAAATAACAGATCTGCCACTTTACGTGATTTTGCGACTTGCAGTCTCTGCCACTATCAGATGCATATTGCTATATGGTTGACAGAGTGCATGTCATTTCTCCATTTCTTGTATAGTTCACATAGTAATTTATTATATTTTATTTTAGTGACCTTTAAGCACTCATATGAGGTAAAATAACGAACTGCAATAGAACTAACAAAATAAACAATCTAACATATGTATCATGGTGCTAACTCTCAAAGTCTTTTTCGAAGTTTTTTTCTTTTGTGCTAGCATATGTATCTTGGTGTTAACTCTCAATTTGATATTTCTCCAGCTCATCTTCCATCAAAGTCACAATGCTTACTTTCTTTTTTATAATYAGGCACATTTAATATTGAAACTAGTCACGAATCAAACAAAAAAGAAAAAAATCAGATTTAAGATTAGATAAAAATTTCAGAASTTAGATAGTTTGGAAAACTTAAAAAAATTCCGAACAATAGGATTTTTAGAAAACTAACTACAAATTTTAGTAAATAAAGATTTCAAAAAGATAGATAAAAGTTTGGAAAAAATTGAAGTTTAAAAAAATAGTGACACGCCCGTGTGCAAGCACGCGCACACCCCCAAACACCTACACACACCCACACGCACACACAAGCGCATGAAGGTGCACGCACACACCTCTRTACGCGCACGCACACACATACACAAATGCACACCCACAAACACACACATTCATAGACACGCATCCACCCATACACACATCCACATTCACACAAGCATACCCACACGCACAGGCATGCACACACACACACATATGTTTTTCACAAACTACTTTGATTCTTGTAAAATAGAAAACTGCTATAGAACTAACAAAATAAACAACCTAACACACACACACACCCACCCCACCCACACACAAACACACATGCAAACACATACACGCGCGCGCACGCACAGGCACACATATTTTTCACAAATTACTTTGATTTTTATAAAATAACAAACTACTATAGAATTAACAAAATAAACAACCTAAACACACACACCCACACCCGCACACACGCACACGTGTAYACACACTCACATGCACACACACCACACCCCCACACCCGCACACACACATGCCCACACATCCATACACACACACACATTTTTCACAAACTACTTTGATTTTTGTAAAATAACGAACTGCTATAGAACTAACAAAATAAACAACCTAACATATGTATCATGTTGCTATCTCTCAAAGTCTTTTAAGAAGTTTTCTTCATTGCTAACATATGCATCATGGTGCTAACTCTCAACTAGATATCTCTCCGGCTCATCTTCCATCAAAGTGACAATGCTTACTCTCTTTTTTGTAAACCAGTCATGAACCAAATAAAGAAGAGAGTAAGCATTGTGACTGGTTTCAATATCAAATGTACAAGGGTGATAACAATTAATATTTTAGAAGAAGATTATAAAATAATTTTATATAATATTTTGTGCTAATAAGAGCACCAACTCGCAAACAGACAGCTAGAGAAATTTTCTTCCTCCCACAAAAGACAAAACTAAGGAAGATTTCTACCAAAGAAAAAAGATGCAAACTTAGAATCGGCAAACAGTTCAATACGCAACTAGATTCCTTCACTCATTATCACCTTTATCACCATTTCTAGCATGCATTCAAAGCATTCAACCTCTTTATCAATCTGACCTTCCTTTCCTCATATGTTAGCTTCTTAAAGTTTCACGTGCAAGGAGAAGTAATCCATGAAAAGTAAATCAGAACTTCAAAGAAGGGTTTGATGCATATAGCCAATGCCAAAACTCATACAAAATTTGAGATATTGAATATATTAGATAGGGATACAAAAAGTTGAAACACTAGTATTTCCTTATTTACACATCAAACCAACTGTATTGGTTGATTAAAAGTAAAAACAAAAAAGCATTCACAACTATTCAGGAGATTTAAACATTCCTATCAAGCACTTTCTTATTATAAAATACCTTATTACAGGAACATCAAGGAAAACATTTACCTCTTGTGCTCTTTGGGATGCTATTTCTCTGTTTCCTTTTGTATAATGTCAGCACGAATTGTAATACCCGAGATTTCTTTTTATGGATTTTTGTTTGATCTTGTGAATTTGTGTGTCAACTAGGGTGGGATAATTTTCTATGTGGTTAATGTTTTAATTGTACGTTAATAAGTGCGAAATTATCATGTTTGTCGGATTAGGGCCCTTGGTTGGTTAGAGGCTCRACTTGTTGGGTTTATTCGTTTCATTCGAAAAATTAGATTTTTTATCAAAAGAAAAGCCCGTAGAATCTAATTTAATGGATTGGATTAATTATGGAATGGGAAGGCTCGAAAGGTTTGGGTTACGAGCCAAAATATTAAAAAAATTTTAAAAAATAAAAATTAAAAAAATAAAGGAGAAGAAACCCTAAGTCTTCTTCTTCCTCCCCATATGCGCCGCCATCCTCAAAGCCCCGCCACTCATTCCCACCACTCTCGCCGCCTCCTTTTTTCCTCTATCTGCCCAATACTGCTCATCATGGCCCTCATCCTCCTTTCTCTTTCTTCTCACCTCTTTCTTCCTTCTCTCCCTTTGCTCGCCAATATCGCTACCTGAAGCTTGCGATATCACCGTTCAGATCCGTCACCTCTTCTCCTTGCACGTGTGATCGGTCGAACCTGATAGCTGCTGGAAGCGTGCAACTTCGCAGTTCAATTCTGCTCGGGATCTCTTGCCCACGCCAGTGCTGGGAGACATCCCTACTCGCAGCATGCATTCGGGTGACTCGTTAGTCTCCAATGCTCGGAGCCTCTCGCGACATGAACGGACGCGACTCGACAGGAGTTTTCCCGGCTGCCTGCCAATACTTCCTTCTGCCTCGATCCTTTCTAGCTCGCGTTCATATCGCATCAGGTCTAAAGGTCGGATGTGGCCGTGAAGCCCCCCAGATCCGCCATTTCTTGCCCCCTGCTTGGATGTTTTTTGCCGCATAGCCCCAACCTTTTGCCTCTCCCCCGGTCATCGCTCAGCTAAATTTGGCCTCTCCTTCTTCTTCTTCTCTAGTTCCAACGATTTTGCCAAGAACAGAGAAAGGACAGTGCTCGCCGCTCGACGCAACGGAGGCCTCCTCCGGATCTGTCCTTCCTTGACCAGATCTGTGCGCGTCTTGCCACCGCTCAGATGATCTTGGGCTACATTGCCCCCCAGCTTTTTCCTTGCTGGTGGTCCGCTCTGCCCAGATCTGATCATCATCAGTCAGTAGAATTCAACCATTCGCTGAAGCCGTGCAGGAATCAGGTGTGGGAATAGGTTTGTTCTGGGTTTTAGGTTGGCTGTTGCATTCCTGGGAGTGCCCAACACAGGCGCCAGCCGGAGTCCAGTGGTCTAGGGCACCCGACGCCCAGGGCTGTTGTACGCGCGCACTAGAGCGCGCCGCCCGAGGAACTCAATACCACTCCGGCAACAACTTGAATTTTTGTGGGACTTAAAAGGGTGAAAACATTATTAATTAATATGAAATTAATGACTATGAAATTATATTCTAAAGTAAAATTGTTGGAGAACATAGATTAGGTTTAATACCCGAGCGAAGGAGTTTAAATTGTACCCTTAAAAAGATGTGATAATTGGTATTGTGGGGACTAAATATGGATTAATAAATGACAAATGACATTGTTGGAATAAACACTGAATATCTAAGTTGGGAYAATCAAACTAAATAGACTTTCTTTYTATAATCAAAATTAGGTCGTTTCGAATGCCTTAACRTTGAGAACGGTCGAAGGATTTCACTTCGCGATTCAAATAAGAAAYMTTTAACGTAAAGGACTCCGGGTAAGTAAATTCTCACATTCTCATTAACATATATGTATTGTTATAATTAAATTGCTCTTAGGTTAATTGAATGTGTATTGAATCTAAGTTCTATGTAAATAAATTCTCACATTTCATTAATGCGTATGAATGGATGTATCTGAATTTCTTTAGGTGGATATGAGATTTCTATGCAAGTAGACCCCCATACCCGCCTATCTCTTTTGTTGTGTGTTATGTGGTGGCGGTATGGAATTATATTATGAAATGTGTGGATTGTGTGGAATGTTTTTACATGTTTCATATCATGTACCATTATTATGTCGAATGGCATGTTAATTACGGTTGTATGCATTTCATGTCATGGGCATGTAGTTAGTGTTTTAAATTATTCCCGGCATGAGTCATTCATACATTTAAAAGTGAATGGTTTAGGAAATGAAATTTTGAAAGGGAATGTATTTTATAAATTGTAACATGTTCAGGAAAATGTTAAAGTTTTTGAAAAGGGGTGTAAAACCTAGCCATGAAAGATGTGAGTGGAAAATGGAGCGTGGGGGATCGGCGTACCCKAACCGACCCTCTGGGAGGGTAGGTAATGATTCACCACGAGAAGGTGAAGGGATGAAAGGAAAAGTAAAGGAATGTTAACCGCTTTGCGGTACTACTAGTAGGAATGTAATTGGGTTTCAAATAACTATGGCCCACTGCATAACTTAATGGCTAGGCGTTATACTCTAGTAAGCTCAYGAATATAATGAAATGAAAGGTTTTACAAAGTTCTTGCATTTTGAAAGGAAAGATTTTTATGAAAAGGTTATACAAGAAAATGATTTGAAAGTTTTTATTGAGAAAGCGAGGTTTTATAATTCATGACATGTAGGGCATGTTCATGCATTCATGCATGAAATTTACTTAATGCGTTTTATAACTTATTTCATTACTCCCGTTTGCATCTCAAGTGATGTGTGGCCAGATGATGCAAGGATGTCGCTTGTGGGCAAATCAAGATACCCTGAAGTTATTTTAAATGAATGTTATGGATTTATATGGTTATTGACTAAAATGGTTTTTGTTTATTATTAAGTATTTCTTATTTGGTTTAAATTCTTTTGGTTCCCGCAAATTCGTGTCAATGAGTAAATGGTAACATTCCCGRTTAGAATAAAGTTTTCTTAATCTGGGGGTGTTACACGAATAGCATCATGGACCTTATTGTACAACTCCTCAAGATTATCTGCCTCAAGAGCTTTATTGATGTACTCATTAAAATGAGTCTGATATCTCTCTGGCTCATCTTTCATCAAAGTTTGCACATTCAGGAATAACTAGAAGGAAAATGAAAGAAAGCTCAACTTCTTCCCCAGTGAAAAAAATAAATAAAAGAAAAGACTTCATGAGGTTAACATATACCTTCATATATGTCGAAACATGCCTCCAAAAATGTATTTGCGATGAACCTCAGGGTCAAGTTGTTTACTTTCCTTGGTATCCTGCAGACTTGTCGTCACTGTGAGGAATGTCAAGCCCACCATCCAATGCGCCCTAAAATCAAGAAATAGAATGCTTCAATGAGAAAAGGCATGAATATGCTACAGCAACTCGAAAATTGTAATTCTTGTGGAGTAACCATAGGCATTCATCATAAATTTCATTTTTCATATAAAAAAATTTTAGTGACATCAAAAGTGATATGCAAAAGAAATAAAAGAAAAAAACGGAACTAAAAAAAATTGAGAGTAGCAAAATGATACAGCATTATCAGAAGCCCTATGCATTGAGTTGGTAAAGAAGCTACAAAGTTATATAAATTCTAAAACCTAAATCCAGCCGCCCTTAGAATCCTATTTGCTAGGTAACGAACTGGGCTATTACTAAGGATGCATTAAAGCATTAACAAAGATGGTAATGCCCCAAAATCTATATCGAAAATGAAAGAAATTGTGAAGTGAAATATAGCAAGAATGATAACTGAGTACTTAATTATTAGTGTTGCGTTAAATCTGAACCCTTAAGTTTTTGCGAAGTTTGGTCCCAGTCTTTGCCAGGGGATTGGGAGTTCATTTGAATTTTGAGGAATTGCGGAATAGAATATAATCTGCACGTAACTGCATATTATTAACTTGGTGATGTCATATGAAAACTTTTGACCTTTTTAATATATTTGAGAGTCCCAAAAAAAAAAAAAAGTTCATAAATCTGAGAGTACGTGCATTACTTATGCTGATTACTGAAAAAGAACAAGGAAAAAAAAATTGATGTTTCCTCCGTATAATMCGAATTGAACTTACCACATTTGATAATTAATAAGTTCCCGGGACATGTCACCTTAGGGCTTCGTTCTCATTCCCTCTTCTGCTGGAGTGGCATTTAATGGCAAAAAATAAGCTCTATGGATTTACTTTAAGCAGCCACGGCGGAGGAGCAGCAGCTAATCTGTCAAGCAGCGGCATGTATATATCGAGATCCATGGCAGAATCCTACCTTTCTTCCGACCCTTCATTGCTGGGCTCTTCCAGATATCTGGCTTCTTCTCATCCACTCTCCTCCTCTTCCTCATCCTCGATGCTATTTAGTCCCAGCGACGGTTATTCAGCGGCTGCCAGTAGAATTCCAGGTCTGACCGTCGCTTCTCCCACGACCTCTCACCTGGCTTCGAAGGTGTCATGGCCCGGGCCTCCTGGTGTCGATGTTGGAGTTCTGCCAGCTCCTGGTGCTGGTGATCTTCTTCACACCGGCTTCAAACGCCCTGCCTCTGAAGGTAAGGATCCTTGGTGCTCCATCTTCTGCCGGTCTCCTTATATTGCTTTCGTTGTTTAGATTAGCATCTGGTTGAAGATGCTTTAGTATAATTCTCCTGAGTTATCCGGTGCTAMWTTTTTCCGCTGAATTCTGGGCCACAGAGAATCATTCAATGGAAAGGAAGTGCTACTGAGCTTATAAGCAGGCTATTATGAGCTTAGAAATCCATTTTAGGACCTCGTTGCTGCAACCATGTCAAGACAGTGGGGTAGTTCCATAGTTTGACATTATTGTATTGTGACGTGAGATTAGGTTGGGACATTATTAAACCATAAATTTAGTATTAGTGTGGCTGGCAATGTAATTCGACCTATGAATAAATTAATCTGCTGAAGGATGTTGTCTGTTAATTTCGAAGAGCAATGTCTTAACTGGAGTGATAAATGCTGGCAATGCAATTCGACATATGAATACATTAATCTTCTGAAGGATGTTGTTGGTTAATTTCGAAGAGCAATGTCTTAACTGGAGCGATAAATTTRTCTTGGACATTTTAGGGAAATTGAAGCTTGTATCCTGGGCATTTTGCAATCAGTACATTTCTTCTACATCGCACTTGATTCTCAATCGAGGTGTAGCCAAAAATAGGTTTAAGAAGTCTTCCCTTTTTCTTCCCCNTTAAATGCATAGCTGGTATCTTGATAATATCTCTTCTAATTTTCTGAACATGGTCGGAAACTACAGTTGAAAAGTCAAAATTATCAATTATGCAATTAGGGATATTCATTGGTTCAGTTGCTGAAGATGTTTAGTTTCCTAGTTGCTAGTCAAAATGGTTTTTGCCATAGAAATTTAAATGCATAGCTGGTATCTTGATAATATCTCTTCTAGTTTTCTGAACATGGTCGGAAACTACAGTTGAAAAGGCAAAATTATCAATTATGCAATTAGGGATATTCATTGGTTCAGTTGCTGAAGATGTTTAGTTTCCTAGTTACTAGTCAAAATGGTTTAAGGATCTGAATATCATCATACTTGTCTTATTTGATTGTTTTCCAAGTTGCATATTTTGCTAGCCCTTGTGAAAATGTATAAGTCATGCTAATATGATTAGTATGGGTTTGATGTGTTTATATATGTCTACTATCTATCCTAGCACTCTATCATCAGAATGTTATGGGTGCCCATAACACGATTGGGCAAAATGAAGCTTGGTTTTCCACCAACCCTTTAGCCAAGCGCCCTAGACTTGAGAGTGCGAGCAATTTGCCCATTTATCCCCAGAGGCCTGGAGAGAAGGACTGTGCCCATTATATGCTCACAAGAACCTGTAAGTTTGGAGATAGCTGCAAGTTTGACCATCCTATTTGGGTTCCCGAGGGTGGAATCCCAGATTGGAAAGAGGTGATTGTTTTGTTAAATATTCTTAGTAGTAATTCTATTTTACTATAGTCTTTATAACCATTATTTATTTTATAACCTATGTAGTAGAAACATTATGCTTCTATTTTTCAAGCTAATTTGTGTTGTATGGAAGTAGTATTTGCTCTTACTATATAGTTTTTAAACCTATTATTATTACTGTGTTTATAAGAAAGATACTTCAATAATGAACTTGATTTCTACATGCTGCAGGCATAACTGTGGTCATTTTTTACTATGTCTGTGTATAAGCATGAATGTGTTCAACTCACCTGGTCCAAGAAAAGCAGTCAAGGAGTTGTACCTAAATTTGTGTGCATCACGCCTATGTAAAATTTGACATGCAAAAAAATTATGATTGTCACGTTACATATAGATTTTGTTGCACCTTTTTACTTGATAAGAATTACCTGATGTATCTAAATTTTTTTTTTTTTTTTTTTTTTTTGGGATTTTGCCTTATGTTTATTAATTCCTGCTAGATGATTTCCTTTCTTCAACTGGGCGGAATTCTTTCTTCTTAGGTGAATTATTTATATCTTGCACCGACTATCACAATGCACAACGTGCATTCTTCCTCATGTGTTCTCTTGTTGTATCTAACAGTGCTGGTCTAGGGTATACCTTTTCTAAGTGACTGGACCTTAAAGCCTTCTAAATAATATTGAGATCGTAAAAAATATGAAAGAGTYATGTTCTATTTAAAASTGCTTATCTTGGTTTTCAAGAAATACAAGGACTAAGTTCGTTAGGTACTAATAGTAGGATGACAAGTGGATCTCATCTACATGCAAATCCTCCTGAGTAAAAGTCTTTATTCAGTATTATTGTTGCAATTGTAATATTAAATTCTCTAGTTCATTGCTTTTGCCTGATCATTTACTTATTGCTTTCATTTGAATTTTTAAGTGCTTGCTAGCTTTTATTATTCATTCCGAACCATGGATCAGTTGCTTTTCTTCCTTGTACCGGATCTTTGCTGGCAATARCGCATTACCAGCATGACTTATTGATTCTGGAATTGAAACTTCTCATACCTTTTCTTCATGTTGCCGATATTGCAAGTAGATTTTGCTCTACTTGCTTCTCTTTTGTCATTTTTTTATGTTTTCTGCTGAAATCAAAATTAATGATTTTTCTGCATTTCTCTGGAAAACCTGCTTTGAATTTACTTGTTGATGCAGGTTCCACTCATTACTGACAGTGAAGTTCTTCCAGAGAGACCAGGGGAACCAGATTGCCTGGTAAGCTAAAGCTTATTGGATTTAGGTTCTTTCTAACGTTCAGTAGTGCTATTTCTTTTACCACTTTGTCCATTTTTCCCCCAGTACTTTTTGAAGACTCAAAGGTGCAAGTTTGGTAGCAGGTGCAAATTTAACCACCCAAAAGATAAGATGCCTCCTTTGGTAGGTTTTTTCTAATGGCTTGTGGTGAATTGCTTAGCAATGATTTATTTTCAATATGTCCTTTCTGTTTATATATACTGATTCTAGGGTTCTCTGGAGAACATTGATGTTGCTATATTACCTGAGAGGCCATCTGAGCCCCCATGTGCGGTATGATATTTTGATTCACGATTATTCTGCACCTTCTTTAGGATTGGCTTCCTCCTGACATCTAAGATGATCTAATCTGTCATGTAGTTCTACATGAAAACTGGCAACTGTAAATACGGTGCAACCTGCAAATTCCATCACCCAAAAGATTTACATATCCCACTTACTGGACCAGAAAGCAACAGTGCAGAGGATGCTAGCTTGGCTGGTAATGATACAGACAGTGATTTGAAGCCAGTGAAACCTTGTTTTTCCCCAGCAGTAATGCATAACACCAAAGGTCTTCCTGTTAGACCGGTAATTTTGAATCTTGCAAGATTTGGATCATTTCTCTGCATGAACTGACCTTACGGTAGGAATTTATGCTTAACATGCCTTTTTAACCCCCTATAGCAAAGAGTATTTTATTTTTTTAATTATTTAAACACACTAATTTAGTCAATCATGTTCATCTTCTTGGAGCATGATGCCTGGTAGCTGAACTTTTTAATTCTCTCGGTTCCCTCTTTCTCCCAATTTTCTTTTACATGCTTATTTCTTCTGGGAAAAAAATGTGCAGAAGCTTATAGATATTGTGGATAATATGGATGGCTTCGACTAGAATGGAGACTCTTTAGTGGAAGTTTCTAGGACTTGGTTTAGGAGTTTGAGGTAACATCACCATGTTTTCTGCATGAGCTCTGCTCCGAGCCTTACGAACTTATCCTCAGCAATGGATGGGTCAGCCCAATACCAAGATCTGATACTCTCTTTTACCCCCTCCAACCCCCCCCCCCCCCTTTTTCCCCAATTTTTTGGGAGGGGAGAATGGTCCTCTTTCAATTGTTCCTTGTCACAAAAAAAGAAAAAAGAGAGAAAAAGGCAAACATGACACTAGTGGAAAAGGATGAAAGGAGAAAATATTATTTTCAGGCTATGATGATATGTTAATAAGTAGTTTAGTTATGTAGAATTGCAATATAAGCAAGATCGAATTGCAATATAAGCAAGATCGACTGAAATTAAATAGTATATTCTTGAATCTCTTTTTAGAGGTATCATTATGAATTGATATTTGGAATTTTTTAAATTGGATGCTTTGTATATAAGCTCCTACCGATTTCAAAACAAATTTTTCATAACGAACCTTTGTCAAAAAAAGAACATGGTGAACCATTGAAGAGTATACCAATTTGACCATGAATTTTTCCTTCTAAAGGGTACATTGTTTTATACACATTAAAGATGAACATTCAAGAGATTGAAATATGTGCTTGAACCTTTTAAAACTTGAGCTCCTGTTTTAGATTCTTAATTCCTTTAATGTGCTCTCATCTGAAGCTTTCAAGCTGGCTTCTGTTTGTTTTATGCTTGTTTGAGTTTTTAGGTCGCTAGTGCTTCACCAATAGTTTAGGGGACCGAGAGCAGGACTTCACCTCCTGGTTCTGAAAATTCCTTTTTATTTTGCGGTAGCAGAGGTTAAATTGAGCTTTGCAAACAAAGCTTTCAAATAGTTGCAGTAGTGCTGCATTGGAGACTTTTAATGGATTAAAATGGTTTTTTCATTGATTTACTCCTTTGTGCCCCTTTTTCTCARATTTAGTTAGAGGTGCAAGGAGCACCATAGTGCAAAAACTTTTTGGTCTTAAAAGCTAGATACCTAGCAAGCAATACCTATATGAACATGAAATATCTGATTTTCATGATCATATGACTTATATAGCAATAACATAATGGATTCGCTAAAGGTATGTATAATATGATGAACGACAGTTTCTCTGCTTTAAAAGTAGCAGAGATGCAGCACGTGAAGAAGGGGAGTGCATTCGATTCATGTYGAAGCTATGGTTTTTTATACGGGAAAAACCAATGGAACCTAGATTAGGGGCTAATTGAGCAAACCTTAGCTTCTTATGGAAGAAGCCAAATTACTTGAGGATTCTCGTCCTCCAAGAAAGTGGCTAATAAGGACGCTAAATTGCCCTAGGATTCTAGATTATTGCAAACGGCATAAACCTAAATCAGTAAGGATTTGTACTGGATGAGAGACTGATGGCTTTGTTGACTAACACTAGTTTATTTCTAAAAGAAGAAGAGCCCTGTGTTGGTGGGGGAGGGAGCATGCATGAGAGACCAGAAATTGAAAGGACAGAGAAAAGGAAAACAAGATGGAAAACGTGCAAAAAGGAAAAAGAATGGCTGC
>MEJB01000018.1:14325-40637 GCA_001752375.1 Rhazya stricta
TTATTTATATATTTATATATTGTCTTGCACAACCAATTAGCTGCAAGTATGGTTCAACCTGTCGGTACAATCATCCGGATAGAAATGGTGAGCAGTTTTTTCCCATTTGTTTCTTTGTTTGATTCATAATGTTATAGAGTTAAAACTTAAGCTTTTGCAGCAATCAATCCTCCTGCTGCCATCATAGGCAGTGCGTTTGTGTCCTCTCCTACACACCACTTGAACATTGGTGTCGTTAATCCGGCTGCATCTATCCTACAAAGCTTTGACCCAAGGCTGGCTCAGACAACGGTGAGATAAGTACATTGAGTGGGTTCAAGAATGGGTCTTACCATGTTGTTTGAGTTGGCTCTTCTTTGAGCATCTGTTTTTCATGTTCCCCTATGTTTTTACTTATTTTTTGGGGTAAATATATCATAGTACAGCTTATGTTTTTGTTGCTTTTTAAAATAACTATCTCATTCGATTTGAAAAACTTTCCAAGTGTTTTACACATTTTCCTCTTTCAAATTTTCCACATAAACTTGTCTTTAGATGGGAGATAGAAGTTTTTTGAATTTATAGTGAGAAATCTCAGTTTCCTGGCAGCTGCAGCTTGGATTGGCCACAGCAATATATCCGCAACGACCTGGAGAGATTGAATGTGATGTGGGTATCTAAGTGATCTTATAAGATTTGGTTGTATTTTACATTCATGCATATATGTTCACAGATTTAGGGAAGAATAAAAAAAATCACATACCTACATATATATAACTTATTTGATACTTGTGAGTGTTTCTCTGGCAAGGCATAAGAGTTTCCTGTGGCCTTTAGTGTTTTTACCTGGATTAAAGCTATTAGGATAAGTCGTTAGCTAGAAGAGGGCTTTTACACCACAAGATTTCCTTTGTGTTGATTCCTTCTTCAGTTTCCATTTTGTCTGGGAATACAACAACAATTCTTGTAAAACCACTTGGTGCATTTGCTAGGATTTTCTTGCTTGCATGTTGGCTGGTCCATCTGTTGAATGCCTTGCAAAACAACTGTTATCTGCTGAGATGTTCTTGGTATCAGACTGGTCTTGTTGGCATCTATTTTGATCCCTTCTTCAAGTCATGAACTAACCATAAAGGTTGTCAAATCTTTCATGTACAAAATAGATTTCCAGGCATAGGTTTCCTTTATTGTTCATGTATATGCTATTATTTTGTAATCTAAGCTCCATTAGATCAATTCAATTGAACAAAATTCTCTCTTTTTCTATTTTATAAATTAATTTARGGATGGTCTTGGAAATACCTGGTTTTCAATTTATTCTTTTTCCCTATTTTAGTTCTACATGAAAACTGGGGATTGCAAGTTTGGGCATAGATGCAAGTTTCATCATCCCATTGATCGTTCAGCTTCAACAGCATCAACAAAAGAAGCTCAACTGCATAATGTTAAGCTCACTCTTGCAGGCTTACCTAGGAGAGAGGTATAGTACATGTGTATACATGTATACATGCACTCGTGCGCACACAGATATATATATCTGTGTCTGTATGTAAATGTAGATTGATTATATAATCATTATGTTGCTGAAGTATTTAATATATAGTGCAAGTCCTTTGAACTGAGTGGCATCTAACCTCGGCAAATTTTGTGTTGAAATATTTTTACCAGGAGAAAGGCTGTATAACACTACTTAGGTTTTACTAGTTAGTTTGTAAGCCTTTCCCCATACCTCTAGGGACTAAAACCTCAGGTCCTTASTCCCTAGTAATGGCCATATATCATGCTTATGCAGCACATAATACATTCTTGACCAAATAAATATAAGTATCTTTGAATTCATTTAATTTCCCCTTGGCTGATCTATCTTTTCCCTGTTCTTGCTGTTGAATTTTGTTTTTTTATCTTCCATTTTTTAATTAAACATAGTTCTTGTGTTATCTCTGTTTTTGCAAGTAATTTGAATTTACTCTCTTGGGACCTTGTATAGGACTGCCTTTACTTATCACTGAGGCATATTTTCCCCCTTCTTGTATTCAAATGATCCATCAACCTTAACCTCTTGCTTTTTGATTGTCTAAATTTTAAAACTTCTCTGCTGCGGGAACTTTTTCCTCCTCTAATATCTATTTTATTCTGCTTTCCTAGAAATTTGCGCCTTTTGTTCTTCTAATCTTCTAAAAGCATCTCTGTTTCATCGAGTTGAATCCTTTTCTAACAATTTCAGCTTATTTGCCATCATAAAATCTGGTTGGTTGTCCATCAACTCCACCACTAATGTAGCTTGAGAATGGTCTAAACCTGATGGTGCATGGTGCCTGCACAAGTACTTTGATGAAGGGACAGTAAGCTGGATCTCTATTAAGGACTGCATCAACCTCTTTACCATGTAGAAAAGTCCGTATGAAGAACCGAAAGTGCTTGTGCATGCAAGCATATTAATCAATAACTTGCTAAATAGATCCAATAAGGAAGTTCCTTACCTCTAATCTTTCAACGTGTGCTCATTTAGCATGCCTAATTTTCTTATTGTTGAAGATGCTTATGGTCTGGTTTGTATGTACATTTATCGATGAATCTTGTGCTGATCCTGATCAGGGTGCTATACACTGTCCATATTACATGAAGACTGGAACTTGCAAGTATGGTGCAACTTGCAAGTTTGATCATCCTCCTCCGGGAGAGGTCATGGCGTTGGCTATTGGGTCTAATGGAGGACAGAGGAAGAAGGATGAACAGGAGGCCGTGTCCAGTAAAGATGAGCAGTGATCCGCTCCTTTTGTGATTTCCGGGTTCTCTGTGTTTTTTGTCAATGCATTTCTTTTTATTTCTTTTTTTCAGCCACATATCAGGTAAACTATCGAGTTGACTTTGTGGTTAAATTTTAACTAGCCAATATTTATTCTTCCATGATGTAGTGTGCAATATAAAYTCAGGACRCCAGAGATGCAGTTTTTTTAGCTTTCAACTGTATTTTGCTGCTGATGTCTCCAGTTGAGGTCGGTGGCCGGCTTCAATGCTTATTGTCATGTGAAATTTAGCTCCTGTAAAAAAATGAATAAGTACGCCATTTTGTTGGTAAAGAATCTCAAATGTGCGTGGAAATCCGTCGGAGCCGTCGGACTTCACCACATGTATGCACCATTGTCATTTCGCAATTTTTGTCAGAAGATATAGAAGGTATCCATGGATGCATATCTTCTGTGTACTAAAGTATACGGACATTACATTATTAAATTTGTTCATAAAATATGTAGTATATCTTTTCAGCCTAGGGTCAACCACATATGATCCGAACCGCTATTGGTCCGAAGCCTTAAACAGTTGGTTGGTAAAGTTCAAGAGTCAATGATTAAAACGGATCAAGTAGGAGTTTATTAGATTAAAATTATTTAATACTGTAATTTAATAACGTAATTTGAAATGCCTTATCGTTTTAAGTGCTTTGTAATTTTTGCTATTTAATAAGATTAACATGTTTTCTTTCTGTTTCTCCTTTATTTGTTTAAAGATCGGTTTCCATATAAAATTTTAAGATTAAATACCATAATATCCAATTGATTATCAAATGTTCCAATTAAATTTATTATTTAAATTTAGGTGTGTATAATTAAATCTTAATGTTTAAGAGTTCTAATTATTTACAAATTTCAATTTTCAAATTACACGTATTCAATTTCATAAAAAAATGCCAAAAGTGAAATACCGTTAGATTAAAAGTTGAATTTGTATGCTATTTTAAATTGAAAAATATTTATTTATCTTTTGAAATATAGTAAGAACAGCACGATCCATTACTGTGACTTTTGATCAGGGACCAAATATCCTTCTAGAAATTCTAATTTGATTTATATCATACATAAAAAAAAAAAACGAAAGTCAAGAATATTTTACTAGGGAAAAGCTGTGAAAAATTAACTCTTAATATTGTCAACTCATTTTGGTCTTAATTTGTTTTGGGTATTGCAAATCCCTCCATGCATTATCCAAAAACAACGTGATTTCTCAAGAGATTACTTAACAATTGTCCTTGATGCCCAATTATCATGATTAATGACAAACATTTTTCAATAATATAACCGAACAACAATTTGGAATGAGATGAGAGGGCGAACGATTAGGGATATAATTTGAGGGTTTATGTGACGCTCACTGTTTGTTTGGCCTTCGGCAGTTGGTGCTCGGCTAACCACAGAACATTAAGAAGGAAAAGGGGGACTAGCGTCGAAGATTCGGTTTCGTCTATGTCGTGGCAGTATGGGAGCGCCAAATTATGGCGATGCCTGACGATAAACAGTCTTGCGCGATATAGATATAGATAAATAAATGCACACCGTATGGAGTTGCAGATGCAGCTCAAAATGTTGGCCACGAGAACCTGAAAGCGCAGATGACAAACTTCGCCTATGCAAAAAACCGAGTTGAAAAGTTGAGAGTGGAAGCGCTGAGCTCTGGCTTCCTAATCAAATACCTTCGAGTAGCAGTCCTGGCATCGGCTCATTTCAGGTAGATTTGTTTCGAGTGGAGGCCGTAGGAGCTGAATGATGGACGTGCAAGCCTTCTCTCAAGCTCAGTATTTGTTCAACAAGAATGGCTCTATTCTTGCTAGGCAACCACTCTCACCCGTAGCCATTGGCCTCTTCATCTTCCCACATAGTCCTCCTTTCTCTAGGGTACCTTGTATGGCGATCACTGGACGTCTTCGGAAACGATCCCACTTTATTCTGGGAGCAGTACCTGACTCTTCTGCTGTACAGATGCCACCACCGCAACCTAATCAGGATCGACAAACAGAGGGTCCCGAACTACAAAACCTTTCAAGGAGGTTCTGGAGAGTTGCTGCCCCCTATTGGTACTCGGATGATAAAGTGCAGGCCAGATTGCAGCTTGCTGCTGTGTTTGCTCTYACCYTGGGGACCACTGGTATCAGTGTGGGATTCAATTTCCTCGGCCGAGACTTCTTTAATGCYCTTGCCAGTACGAATTTCCTTCTTACTCTTGTTATGTGCATACGCTTTTGCTTCTTTGTTTGAGATATTACTCTTTGGCACAAAAATTTAGAAGTGCACTTTTCACCCCTTAATGGATTATTGTTACGGGATCTTTTCTTTCCTGAGAAAAGTAATTTCTAGTGTCTTATTTTACGCCTGAATTTTGCATTCTGTTATTATTTGCAAGACAAGGACCAAGAACAGTTCACCAAGCAGCTTTTGTACTACCTAGCTAGTTTTGCGGGTGGAATTCCGGTG
This sequence comes from Rhazya stricta, assembly GCA_001752375.1. NCBI lineage: Eukaryota > Viridiplantae > Streptophyta > Magnoliopsida > Gentianales > Apocynaceae > Rhazya > Rhazya stricta. The sequence continues at coordinate 19,551 of MEJB01000018.1, forward strand.
AGCACACATATAGCTCCGCTTTCATAGTAGGTATTGCTCTATAGTGTTAATTACTTATCTATCTTTCCACCTTTTAAGCGTCAATACTTTGTAAGTTCATACAATTTTTTGTTGCAGGTTTTTGTGTTGCGAGATTATGCAAGAGAGACCCTTGCATTAAGATGGAGATCGTGGATGACTAGCTATTACATGGAACGCTATCTCAAGGATCAGACATTTTACAAAATACAATCCCAGTCAATAATAGATAATCCAGATCAGAGAATTGTTGATGATTTAAGTTCCTTTACTGGAACAGCGCTATCTTTTTCTTTGACTCTCTTCAATGCTGCAGTAGATTTGATATCTTTTAGCAATATCTTGTACGGCATCTATCCACCGCTTTTTATTGTTCTGCTCCTGTACTCACTTGGTGGAACAGCTATTAGTATTTTCCTTGGAAAGGTGTGTTCTTTTTCATATCATTTCAGTAGCACAAGCACCAGCGTTGGTGGTTCTTGTCTCCATGTTTCGGAAAGGCCATTTTCCTTTCAAGAGAGCACATATGATTAGGCTCTAGTAATGTTGAACTTTGCCAATGATTTTAGGGATTGGTGAACCTAAACTTCTTGCAAGAGAAAAAGGAGGCAGATTTTCGTTATGGACTTGTACGCATCCGAGAGAATGCTGAATCTATTGCATTCTATGGTGGCGAGGAAAATGAAAAGCAGCTGTTAATGCAACGGTTCAGAAGCGCTTTTGAAAATCTCACTGTATGGAAATTTTTAATCGCTGTTGATTTATCTTGATAATGTATAGGCTAATCATTTTGATGATCCCACTTTTATTTAAGTAATATTTTAGTGGCATTTTTATCTAGTTCTTTGATTTTTATAAGCTGCTGGTTGTAACGTTTCCTTTTATGATCTCTAGAGCCTATGTCCTATCTTTATTGGCACCTTATCATATATCTCTTCAGCAAATTGATTGAAAACTCTCTATAAATTTAATTGAATTTTCTTTTTATGGACATTTGGCTATTCATCTAGGAACTAGATCATAACCAAATTTTTGGACATGTGCATGTATACTGTTACATGCTACGGGATATTGGTTATGTAGCTAAGATTAGTTTAGAGCAAAAGCACTTCAGTGAATGTGTATGTATACTGTTACATGCTATGGAAGATCTGTAGGGCAGCTAATGGATTAGTTCAGAGCAAAAGCACTGTGGTGATCACTGAGGGACTAACCAGTAAGAGGYGTAGCAGATTACCATAGATTCCTCATTTGTCTCTGTGTCAACTGCACTTTTCTGTGCGAGTCCCACCTTGCATAAGCAAAACAAGCATGAGTAGTTATAAGCATTATGGAAGTTAAAATATGTCAATATTTTGGTACTCAGAACCATTAAAGCACTCAGAATCCTTTTTCAAGCAGAAAACTCAGCATTGCGTGAATTGCTGGAGCTCTTCTTGTCTGGCTTGAAATGTAAGACATTTTTCAAATAAGAAACAGTAAAAACATCTTTCGGTGTTYGTGATGCATAGTGACCTCAAGAATACAGCAACTTTTGATTGAAGCAAAGAAACCAAAATTGATGAATTTAACACTAAAAGGAAAATAACAAGAGAAAGTGCTGAACACACTCTTTCTTCCTTCAGAAAACTTTCAAACATRAGGAATCCCATTGGAAGCTTAATTTTGTAAACATAAACTGGTTTTCCAAGCCCTAAAAAGTAGCCTTAACAAAATACAGAACAAATTAACCATATGTATCACACTTAAGACATATAAAAGACCAACTTATGCTAAGACAATTAGTCAGCTAATGCGTTCTTCCCCAAAATAACTTCCTTTGCTGTGCACGTTTTGTCTTTTTTGCTGGCTGGTCTGGATCTCTTAATGAAAATGATAATCAGTGCGAGAAAACAGCAATTAGGGTGGTCGTGTGGGCATTGAATTGTCTTAAAATTTTCTCTCATTGTCTTATACTGTATATTTTCCTATAATTTGTCCCCCAAGTGAATATCTGTAGTTCCATCCTCGTTCAGAGGCTGCAATCTGCTATTTAAACAATAATGCTTTAAGCATTTCAGTGTAGGAAAAATAAAATGGACAAAGCAATTTCTTCTTCTGTCAATAKCTTCTGGGAGGAAACTGGTATCTTGTATTAACTTTGATTATCATCTTCTTATTGATGGTTTATAAGTATGTCTGCATAATTTATATCGTCATTGATCTTCTCATGGTCATTTTATACTCCACAGAAAGTACTGATATCATCCCGAAATCTTGAGTTCTTCACCAATGGCTACCGCTATCTCATTCAGATACTTCCTGCGGCTGTTGTTGCACCGATGTATTTCTCTGGAAAGATTGAATTTGGGGTTATAAATCAATCTGTATCTGCTTTTAATCATATTCTTGGAGATTTCTCCCTCATTGTGTATCAGTTTCAGGCTATCAGTGCCTTTTCAGCTGTCATTGACCGATTAGGTATGCTTTCTTCTCTCTTTGGAGATAATTGTCTTCATTTTATTGCCACAAAACTAGAATACTTATCACAAGTTTCTAAGTGGTGGTGAAGTTTTTGGCATAAGGCTCATAGCTCTGTGAAAGACAGAAATGCCCTCCTTGTTCCAAATATACTCTGGAACTCAACTTCAATTTTTAAAGCTGAAGTTGCTTGAAATTCGTTGGCAGTTCGGCATCTAGCTCTGTCAAAAATTTGAAAGGAGCTTGTCTTGATTGGGCCCCTAGTTAAAGGTTCCAAAACAGTTATGATTACAAGGAGTAGATATTGTTGATTTTAATCAGCACTTCCCGTATACTATATTAATGATTGTAAGTAGTTATGTCATATTTGGAAGTGGTGGATGAGTAAATGGTTATGGCGAATGGTTGTTGAAGTTTCCTTTTTTTTTTTTTTTTTTTTTTGGCTGATATGATAATGGTAGTTGGGTTGTTTTTGGGTTCAATCGAGGCGATTTCAATTAGTGGGATGATGTGCACCATGGCTTTGCAGTTGATCACCTAGGAGCTTATATTTACATTTTTCACTTAAAAATATCTAAAATATTATGAATTTGCCCTTGTACACTTCATGTTACTCGTAATTGACATCAACAAATTAATACACAATTCATCAAAAGTTATATCATATTTGAAAATGAGAAAGGAAAAAATTGGACCGCTATCTGTTACAAACTGCACCCTTTTTCCTATAACAAAGGCTTCTTCTTTTTTCTTTTTTCTTTTCTTAGGGGTTTTGGTTGGGGAGTGGGGGGGGAGAGAGATGTGCATGATAAGTAGGCTGACTAATTCATGTGCACTGTCTTCTTTAAGGACTAGATAAAAGCCAACATATCAAAATCCGTTGATGGTTTAATACCAAAATTTCAGAGGGAACAAGTAAATTCTGTTCTCTTCCATTCATCCCTACCAGAGAAATGGTGTGGTAGTTGCTTAAAAGTTGGAGCAAGGTTCATCTATATGCCRCTGAGTCGATCTCCTCTTGTTCTTGAAGTTCCTATTTTCTTTTCTGTTTTTGCGAGTAATGATTAATTCTGCTGAATCTCAGACGTGAATCTATGATTTTGTATTTACTGATTTAACGAGACTTCTTTGCTTCCAGTGGTTCATTTGGATGCCTGCCATTTTTTCAGCTATCAACTTATGTAAGAGACAATTGTGCAGGTGAATTTGATGATCTCTTGGATGCTAAGAATGCAAAATGTCTCCATGAATCTGTGGAGGAAATTCAGCTTCAATATTGTGATATAAATACTTCAGATGCTTTGGAGTCTAATGGATCTAAGCCCCTTAACAAGTGCCCAAAGTTACTAGATRTTGATCACTTGACCCTTCAAACACCCATGAGTAGAGAAATTCTCATTAGAGACTTGTCAGTGGAAATATATGAGAAGAATCATTTGCTGGTTGGTTTTGCATCTTATCATTCCATCATATGTTAGCCTGGTAAGGTACCATAAAAGATATCCTTACTGGATATTCCTCTTTTAACAGATTACAGGACCAAGTGGAAGTGGTAAAACTTCATTATTGAGAGCCATAGCAGGTCTTTGGAATTCTGGTCAGGGAAAAATAACAGTCTATACTAGAGATGCAAGGCCTGACCTCTCAATTTCACTTGATATATCTTCAGCAAGCGAGATGCATGGAAATGCAGGAAGGATCCGTGAGAGAACTTCTAGAGATGTGTTTTTCCTTCCTCAAAAGCCATATATGGTTCTGGGAACACTTCGTCAGCAATTGCTTTATCCTACTTGGACTGAGGATACCTTATCTATATCAGATGGTAATGAACCAAAAGGTACTTTATCTTGCATCCCATTAACTTGTATTTTGATTTGATAGAGTCTAGCTGTTTATATGGCTTCAGTATTATTGTCTGTAGACCGTTAATTTCTGGGGAACATTCTTTGCCATGCATAACTTGAATACTCTTTTGATTTTCACATGATTGTAGAAATCCTGCACAATTGGCAGCTGGATAATTTTTTGAAGATCTTCTCAATATTGAAGATAGTTTGAAACCAAAGTTTCATTTTCTGTATCACACAGGAGCTAGATCTAATTACTGACAAGAACTTCAACTTAGCTTTGATGCTTGGTGGCACCTTTGTTTTATTTTTCCTKCTGATTTTAGTTATGCAAAAACATATCTTTCTGTGCTTCCGATTCATGTTCCAAATTTGATTTCCAAGTGAGATCCTAAATATTTCTCTATCAGAGGTTATTATTGCTCAAAGTGAAGATGATACATTGTGCTCCTTTTCCGTTGTTTCTTTATCTGTTCCGTTTTCTTGCCATAATTTTAGACTTTATCAGTTCATTTAAATTGCATAGTATGTTTATATTTGCTAATTTATCACCGGAAAACCTTGTAAACGACGACCATGATTATGATCAACCATATGTATACTAAGGGAATGTGATTATGTTTCTATTGGAAAGTCTATAATTGACTCTATATTAAGGTAGATTTGGGGGTAGATTTAGAGAAAGATTTTGCAGGTAGAGATTTTGAGTTGTGACTTGTCAATAATTGATAGAGATGTTAGGTTGCRTATCTGACTCAGTGGAAGATTGTAGGGTGAGGGAGAGTACAATGTAAGATGTGGTGAAAAMCTTCAATGAAATAATGGCAATGAGTTATGTGTCACTTGGTGCTTGATGGACGACGACGTGATCTGAGTCCATGTATGTAGCTTTAGTTGAGCATTTCTGGGGAAAACTCTAATTTGAGATGGAACTAGCTTTATCACGAGTTATGTTTGAGCATCTAAATTGAAATTCTTTTGAGTTTCTCTGATTAGAGTGCTGCTATTCAGTTGTTGCACTCAATAATCATGAATATAAATGGATGAATAGACATTAATCGTGACTTTTCTCCGACATCATTGGCGAATATTGTTGATAGTATAACTTACCACTCAGTCTCTAATTCTATGTCTCAATCATCCGCTTCCTCATCTTCTCTGTATAAGCATATAGTAGTACTTTGATGTCCCTTCCATAAACGCATTTGAGGTTGTCTTATTGTTTAATGTCATGAGAATATATATCTGTTGTTCTGAGATCATTTCATTGGTTGTACAGGTTCGCCGCCTTTTCTTTGTTGTCCTTCAAGCATAAAATATATGAATATGCAGCCTCAGAAACCGACAACTGATGAGTTGATACAAGTTCTTGAAGATGTTCGCCTTGCCTATCTAGTATCACGTTTTAACAGTCTGGATTCCACATACGAGTGGGCTAATGCACTTTCACTCGGTGAGCAGCAGCGTCTTGCATTTGCACGCTTATTGCTTTCAAAACCATCGTTGGTTCTCTTGGATGAAGCCACCAGTGCTTTGGATGAAGCAAATGAGGTATATATCGCCAGTGAATTGCATAATCCTTGTGTTCTTCTGAATTCTTTCTGCACTGGGAAATTTTTGAACTCCTTAACATATATTAGCGCCTCATAGTACTTGTAAAATCTGTCTAGTTAATTAACTTTGTGGGTTGCACATGCTTCATTTGAGGAAAAGACCAATTTAGTTAGGAAAAGAGTGGGAGTATTTATGCCAGTTGCTCAGTAGAATTTCTAGTGCTAGACTGCAAGATCGTGTACATGGTATGCATCTGACGCTCTCGGTGTGTTAGGAACTCGACATATGGACATATGGACGACATGTCGAGTTCAACTTGTATTTCCAATTTGAATTTTTTTGGGGCCGCATGCACCCAATTCCGTCAGCATCCGTATGAACTCTTCCCTTTTCTGTGGGTGGCTTGTGCTTATAATTTTTCTGCTCGCAGGAACATCTGTATAGGCTAATTGGAGCAGCTGGGGTCACATTTATAAGCATTGGGCACCGAAGAACGTTGTACCAATATCACGACAGAGTTTTACATATATCCACAATAGACCCCCTTAATAACAGCCGGAATTGGTATATTGAACCAATCAATCAAGATACAGTACACAATTTGTCGAAGCTGTAGCTGTACACCAACTTGTTCCAGTACTTCAATTATTAAAGCTGGATTAAGCTTCCCCGCTTTTAGTAAAAGCCGGAATTGGTATATTGAGCCAATCAATCAAGATACAGTGTACAATTTGCAGGCTCATCTGTAAAAAGCATCATATTCATTTCCATGAACTCAAATACTCAAGAGACTTGATTAATTTCTTTCGTGCTGACCAGTGACCACAACCGTCTAAAGCGAGTCTGGATGTTAAGTGGTGTCAGCCTTGCTTGGTCCTTAACGAAGAATGTTCATAAGTTGGGTATTAGAGGAGGGCATGATTTCAGGTGGAAAACGGTTCTGGGGAATACATGCAAAGTCGTAATTTTAGCAAGACCATATGGGCTGTAATTTTGACCAGCACCTCTCCACCCTTCTTTCCCCTTCCCCAAAAAAAAAAAAAAAGATCTGCAGTGCCCTAAATGGAAGAAGAATAATGGACCTGAAATTCATGCACCCATGTTTATAGTAGGGTGTGTTTTCCCTAATCCCCAGTGGATTCGGCATTCACAAGCTGAGTATTAATGGTAAGCAGTGTCCGTGAAGGTGACGGCACTAAAGTGTGCGTTCCTTTACTATAATATGAATTTAAAAAGTAAAGAGGGCAGGKTCTKCCCCTGCCTTTCCTACTATTACCTAGCATAAAGCATAGCTGAAATCTGAATCGGTGATATGTATTTAGGGAGCCTCCGTGTTTGACCAAGAAGAAGGAAGAAAAGARGAGGTAGCGTAGGAATCCTTTCCGATGATTATATAARAATAAAAAAAATCCATCCAGCTCTTTATATTTGTATACGTTGGAATTGTTTTAGGCAATCGAGACCTTGGATTGTGCATGCTCATATTTGCTGGATCAACAAGCGTATATCCCACGGACTTTCAGGATTTTATTTCTTTAATTATTAATTTCCATTCGGGGCTCACTCTCTCCGCAATCTAGCACCAGCCAGGAATTTGTTGCATCCGTACGTAAAACTGGTGATTTTTTTTTTTTATCAGCATAGTAGTAAACAGTGGCAAAAGGATTATGATTTAGTGGGTTGGAAGAGTATGATACAAAATTAAGAAATTAGTATGTTACAAAAAATGATATTTTTTGAGGGAAAAAAATCTTTCGAGGAAGAAACATAATTATAAACTGAATGGTCAAACTATGTAAATTGTTAGTTAGTATAGATATTTTTTCCACAGGAGGGGGGTTAAGTGGCATTCACTCCCATCATCTTTTGGTAATTCATCATGAGATTTTTTGCAAAAAATTATTGAGATAATTTGAAATTAAGACTCTAGACAATATCAAAACTATAGGTTTCAAAGTATATCGAATATAAACAAATAAGGAAAATTTTATTATCGGTTGTTTAATAGGTTTAGTACAGCTTACTTGGTCAAGTGAAGAAGGGTGGAAAATCATGCGGTGAAAGAAAGAAATTCCATACATTCTTCTTTGACTCGAGTGAATAATATATGTGAAGGTGCATGTTTATTCCGGATCAGGAGAAATGAAATGGCTCTTACTAATTAAATTGACAGTTGTGCAGATTTTCATCACTCATATGCGGCGAATTTCGGGACAGGGTCTCCCATTCAACGACATTTTCCAAACTTTTCTTCATCTTCATGAGAAGAGCCAGGACTTGTATCGTCCTTATTCTTCTTGGTTCTGCAGTACTGCACTTAAAAGATTTCATTATCGTATGCGCACGCAGCATGACTTAAGACGTATCTGCTCTTTCCTCATTTTATTATTATAATACCAGTTTCTTCTTTCTTTCTGTTCCCATCTTCGGTTATAGTACAAGTAGTATTTCCATCTTAATCTTCGAACAGAGCAACAGGTCTTGAGGTTACACACACCATCTCTCTCTCTCTCTCTCTCTCTCTCTCTCTCTGTATAACATAACTCGCGTCTCCTGATCTCTTGTGCTCAAGGTAGAAGTTACATTCCACTGTCTGGGTTCCTTAATTAGCTCTTTGATACGTACAGCGCCCCTTCTCCTTTCACTTTTTCCATCTTCACGCTTCACCCTCAAGCCCATGCATATGCATACAGTTATAAAGGCGAAGACAAATTAAACAAGGGCTACAAAGTATTCACGTTCTCTTTGTACATCTTTCAGATCTAGCATGTAACTCTGATATCTTCTCCTTCAACAARATTTAACAAGATGGCTACGTAATAAATATATCGGGTTTGCATGAAATATAGCTAGAATCGGTTTTCTAGAAATGAAGTCATCTGAAACGCCTTATATGGTTTATGTCTATCATTTTTACATATAAGTTAGCTATAGTACTCCTCCTATTGATCAGCTCTAGCTAGGTTTTCTTGCTTTTCTTTTTCCTAAAGGAGCATCCCATCCAATCTAGCTGTCTTCTTTTCATGCCTATGTTGTCATGATTATCTTTATAAATTTCCAAGGAAAAAAACTTTGTGAAGAAAATCCTTGAATGAACAATATCTTTTTTTATGCCTAWTACATGCATGACTATCTTTAGTTAATATTATAGAATTTGTCTATTCCATGCATTGCAGGACTAAGTGTGATCGACCGGCCTCAGAAGGATGATGCCAGTTAATGGTCAGCTTTCTGTTCCTCCCGGCTTTCGTTTCCATCCCACCGACGAGGAGTTACTTTATTATTATCTGAGGAAGAAGGTTTCTTATGAAGCCATCGACTTGGATGTTATCAGAGAAGTAGATCTAAACAAACTCGAACCCTGGGATCTGAAAGGTGAGCGAAGATATCTGCTGCCCGTGCGACTATATAGTAGCATTACGTAGGTTACACATACACTTGCTCCTATTCACCTAAAAGTTTTTGAAAGAAAATAAATTTGCATTCTAACAAGAGCTAGTGAGTCTAATTTGATGCATTCCAAAGAGCTAATACATACATATGCACATTATATTATACATCTCAACTTTAGCTATCTTGTTTGCTTGTGGTTATATGTAGACAAATGTAGAATTGGATCGGGTCCTCAAAACGAATGGTACTTTTTTAGCCACAAAGACAAGAAATACCCAACAGGAACACGGACAAATCGGGCCACAACGGCTGGGTTTTGGAAAGCTACAGGAAGGGACAAGGTCATTCACCTCAGCAGCTCAAAGAGAATTGGCATGAGAAAAACTCTGGTCTTTTACATAGGACGTGCTCCTCATGGCCAGAAGACAGACTGGATCATGCACGAGTATCGGCTCGATGATGAAAATGCTGAGATCCAGGTACTAATTAAACCATCCTACAACTAATAATTTTGATTAAAATCATGAAATTCTTCATATACTAATTCAGAACTCGTAAATCACTTGGAGAGTTATCGTTATATATTATCATGTGATCCACGGGCGCCCTTGCAAATGCAGCCCTTAACTACAGGAAGTCTTTTAATTGAACCATCACAAGCATATTAACTGATCATGCTATTCAGTTGCTCTACACCTTAATATATGTAAATATCTAATGCTGACTGCAAATTGTCTGGATCCCCATAATCAAAAGAAATAATCTCTCTTGCTTGTCAATGTTCAAGCAGGAAGATGGCTGGGTAGTCTGCAGGGTATTCAAGAAGAAAAGCACTAGCAGAGGGTTCCAAACTGAAGTTGCTCAGGAAGGACATTTGACTCACAGGGAGGTCAGTAGCTCCACGTTGATGGAGGCAAAACAAGATTCTCGAGCGCTATGCAATTACACATTTGACAGTTCCATGCATCTCCCCCAACTGTTAAGTCCTGAGGCAGCCGCAGTCCACCCCTCCTTCTTACCGGTCCCCCTGAACAGTACGGAAGAGTGTTCGCACAACTTGCTGAGGTTGACATCTGGAGGATGTGGAGGATTCACTCAACCGGATAAGTTCAGCAGCGATTGGTCATTTTTGGACAAGCTTCTCGCTTCACAGCAAGGTTTCGATCCGAGCAAATGCTACCCGTTGTCTCAAGTTGCTGATGCGGTTCCTTCAGCTCAGAAATTTCCATTCCAATACTTGGGTTCTCAACCTGATTTCTTAAACTTTTCCAAGTAGAACTGTTAAACTCTAGTATCTGGTAATCATGATCATGCGTTCTCTTTGGAGGCCATTGCTTGTAAGGATCTTGTTCAAGGGCTTATTTAACTATAAATAGAGACAGCTTCATACTTGGCGCCAGGCAAGGACGTCCACAGGAAAGGAAACCCACCCGTGAACCACAAAAGCATGCGAGCCAGCAGGTCGTCATGATTCTTTCGTCATGTATGTCATCCTTTAGTGTTTCAGTGCATGCATGCAACAGTTCGATATCTTCGTCACATTAATCGGGTAACCTCCTGGGGCAACCAGATAATTCCCCGCATTTATATATCCGAATAAAGCGATGGTATAGAGCTTATCTAAGATAYACATATAACAATCTCAGATGTTTAATCAGATTGACTTTTCCAAATTGAACTAGTCTAATTCTTGGAATAGTGACAAAGAGTAGTGATTGTGTCAATTTAGAGCAGAAGAATAAAAGGGAAAGTGTAAATAAAAATAAGATAAATAAAACAAAGGATTTTAGGTTAGAATGAAATTTACCTTTTGCAATTTTCTTCCCTCGAAGTAAAGATTTGTGTTTAATCAAAATTTTGTAAAAATAAGGAGCAGTTTGTATTATAATTGGAAAAGGAAAAAATTATTAATTTTTTATAAATTAATTTTTTTCCTGTTTTAAAAGAAGCATAACAAAGATTATAATAGAATGTTAGGTGCYGAAAATTTGTAACATCCCTGCCCACCTATTAGCTAGCACAACAAGGATGCAGTTCTTTACACGAAATGTATTTATTCATATAGTTTTAAGGGTGYGATCCAAAATACCTATACAGCTTTTATCTCAAAGGAAGTTCTAAAATAAAATAGGAAAATTCAAAATTCAGTTAAGTTTAAAGATTATTGATGTCTATGAAATCGCGTCAATTTAATTCCTTTCATGAAAATATGATACTGCATCGAATTTAATTCCTAAAAATACAAACCTATCAATTTCAGCCCYGGGAATTGCGGAAGCTTCTGAATTCATGTACTACTATATTAAATCCTAATTGTTCTTCCTGGTCCATCAAAGCTGCACTACACGTATTTGGATTAGAATTTCCAAAAAAAGTGATTTTGTTTTGAGAAAATTTTAACATTTAAAATTTGAAATTTGAAATTGTGATTGAAATAAAAAAATTATTTGGATTGAAAAGATAAAAAAAAATTATTTTGAAAGCTCATTTTGATTTGACTAATACCTAGATATTCATCTACAAAATTCAATTAATTTTATTTCAATATTCGATTACTCATGCACCAAATTCAATATTTTTGTTTAAATACCCRAAAATTAGAGTAATATTTCAATATTCATCGGCATAAATCTACTCAAGTATGGTTAAGATAATACTCAAGTATAAAACTAATGAAAGATGAAGATAAAAGTTTAATTTTTCTTTTAAGAATTTACTATTGATATTTTTTTATTTGAAATTTTCTTTTGAAACCAAAACAAATAAGATTTCAAAATGAATCAAAATTCTGTTTTTGTTTTGAAAAGTAAAACAAATACAGTTTTAGTTGAAAACAGAGAAAAAAAAAATCATTTAAAAAATTAATCCAAATGCACCCTAACTCTCCCTGAATGTTCATTTTTCCTTCTTCTCRAACTTAATTTACTAATGAAGTCAAGCCCGAACTTCAAAATTGCAGTTCTTGGGACTTAAAGTAAATCTGTTACGACAGACTATCATGTAATACAAACTGCTATGCTAACGAAGAAACCCAATAAGGCACCGGCTACAACTTCAATCTCTGTGTGGCCAACCGATTCTTTCAAATGTGTGTAGCCCAAAGAATCACTTTTCGACTTCATTTTCACACCAGGCACTATGCCAGAGGTCTTCTTCCTGGCAGTACTTCCGGTCCTGTCATTAGATTTGAGCAACAATGAAGCATTTGGCGGCTGCAACTGAACAGGTTTTAATTTCTCCAAGAACGAAGGTTCATCATGGGATTCTGAATTTGATGACTCTCCTAAAACGGAACCTGTGATACCGCTGCCATCAGTAATTGAGGATATTTGGTTTAACTTATTTCTCGAGAAAGCCGTGTTCAATGCTTTTGCATGATTGCCCACTTCCCTCCTCACACCCTACAAAAGCAAAATATTAAAAGGTGAGATTCTATAATCTACAGTTACGACGAACTGCAAAAGCAAAAATAATTTTCTTGAATATGTAAAAATATACAAATGAAAATTGAAACAAAGCACATTATAGTAGGTTGGCTTTCAAGTCATGCGAGATGCGGACATAAGACCCAATCTCCAAAGGGAACCATGACAGTTTTTCATTCACTTGCAGCTACCAGAAATTTTGCCATTTCCCTATCATTTCTTGTTTAGATTATGTGATTTGTACCTCTCAGGAGGAAAGAAGTGTTTGGCATATATAATATGATATACAGTAAACCCGATTTGATATTTCCAAACAAAGAACAAAGAAAAAAACTAATTACTTGAATTTGCAATGTCAAGCTAGGTTGAGCAGATGAGGTAATTAAATGATATATCAAACTATGCAAGACTATGAGTTCTTGAAAACTGATGATGGTGATGCAGAGACCTTACCAATCACATTTGGGGCATTGATATCGTTATACTAGTCATTTGATTTTGTTACATTGACCGAAGTTTTAGAGTCAATGACTAATTTAGAGAGAATGATATGTCAATTAATTTGCACAAAGAATGTCAAGAAATTTCACCCAAACAAAGCAGTGCAAGATTGTCCTTTAGAGATTCTTTTTTTTTTAAAAAAAATAAAAGAGTTTATTGATAAAAGAAAATGGAGGAGAAGAAACAAAGGAAAAAGACCAATGGAAGATTGAAAAGAAGCTATTGGCCATTTCACCAAACTTCAAAGAATTTCAGAAGTTTCAAGGGATCTCCTTATTAGATTTAAATTTTCTCTCCTTTAAAGCAGATTTATCTTCTTGTTCTTATGTTCCGTGTTCTTTAGAATGCCAAAAATAAAATGGTGCTTCGAAATTTGTTATTTTTCATTTCAGGCAGAATCCATCAAACCTGGTCTAATTTCTCATTCACCTAACCAAAATGAACCTTTATATTTAGTAATATTAYGCTGAATATGGTGCACTTTTATCAGGGTTATTGCTCCCAGTGGCCCACTTTTTATTTTTCTTCCCCTGAACATTAGTGCACTTTAATATGGAAGTGAGTTTTATATTARAAGTACCAAAATGTTGCATCTTTGCATTTCGATAGCACGAGGTAGTTTTGTGTTAAAGCCACAAATGCTGAGGGGAAGAAAAATAGACCAGTTGCCGGAAAATTTTCARAAAGTGGGACACTGGGAGCAMTAACCCCTCTTAAAAGATACATGTCCTAAAATTAATTCCAATACAAGGTTTCTGCGCATGCTTCTTAAGGGTATTGAACAACATTTCTAATATTCAACCTGAAAACATTACAGGGTAATTGTCAAATCCCTAGCAGCATAATTAGACTCGTGGTCTCCACTAGGAGATTAGTGGGCTAAATGACATTGTGGAAGCAACTCCTGGGACAGGTTTACGTATCCAGTCTAGAAGAGTACTTCTATTGCAATGTATTTCTATATTATTCTGCTATGCTATTGGCAACACTGAAGTACAATTGGGTGATCTGACAATCAACATTAGAAGAAGGGAGATGCAATAAGTGAGAACAGAGTGAATATTTAGCACAAAACCTGTGCGTCGTACATGATGAGGCAAGCATAAACAACTGCTAACCCAAAAATTGGGTCAGAAAAACCCCTGCAATAGTGTAAGGAAGCAGAGAATTCACATTAATTCACCCATCTGAATAATAATTCCCCTCCGTACCAASAAGAATCAAACGCAGTGCAGCAAACTAAGTTGTCTGCAAATGTACTTGGGCAAGAGAGAGAAAAATGATACAAATACCTTTCAAGGCCAAGGGTTGTTGCTGTGGCGACAACCGCCTGTCAATTGGGAACAGATAGAGTCAACAACCCACTAAATGAACAGCAAATGAGTTGAGGAAACCAACCAAATATTGTTCGCTCTTCCTCTGTTTACCCCGTGTGCATGTAGATTTCTGGTTTTAGTTAGTATTGGGATGTTGAGAATGAGGATAAGTGGATATTAAGAGTTGAAGATATTAATTACAGAGGAATGGGTAGAAGGAAATCCTCCAGCCTGAAAGGCGGCCTTAAAATCGAAACTGCTGTTGCTGTGCAATAGAATTGAAGTAAAAGGCTTCGAGAGTTGCCCAATAGCCGCCGATGCCGATGCCGCAATCAAAACCTATACAACCAGAACAACCACTTGCCCGTAAATTAACATTGCACTTAATTAAAGATAAGATTTCCATAAATTAAGAAGGGAAGCACGAAATGGGTTTACAAGTGAGGGAAACACCTTGTTCTGGAATATCTCTGCGACTTGAGTTTGAAAGGAGAAACACCTGATAGTGGTCTTGGTGTTTCTTCTGAAGAAGATATGAYAAACCTCCCCAGATCTAATCCTATAGCCACGACTTCCAGTCGTGTCCAACGAAGCATGACTGCAGCTGTTGGATACGAGGACCCTTGATAAGCTCCGACTTGGCAGCAACATCATCTCCTCCGTTTACTTCCCCTCACCTGTTCACGGCATCGAAAGATTCAGAAACCAACAGTTCCTTTTTTTTTTTTTTCCGTTTTTATCCTTAACCGAGACGGAGAGAAATGGAGATAAAATAAAAGAAAATAAAATTATTTTCCTGATTGGGAGTCTATGAGGAAGAAAATAAAGGAAAATAGAGGATTCGAAGAGGGGAAATAAAAATTTCCACCACAAAGGTGAAGATAAAATATTTTCCCAAAAAAAAAGTGTGAAGAGAAAATGAAAATAAATTATTGAATTGATTCTCCGTATTATCTTATTAGGGTCACGAAACTTTTAATGGCTTGCAAAAAATATAATTACAATTAGAAAATCATATGTGGTGATAATTTAAGAATTAATTCGAAAGTTATGAATGAAAAGATAATAAAGAGTTTTTTAATTGAAAAGAAATAGAAATAGGTTATTTAATTATATGAAATAATTATATGCTCCTCGTTTCCTAATTTTGTTTCCTAGGTTTTTTGATATCATTCGATTATGGACATTTTGGTTCATTTTCTTTTCTTTCACACGCGATTTCTTTATTACTTCATTACGAATTTCAACTTTGATCATAATTAAATTTAATTATTATTAATCTCAACTTTCTTTTCAGTTATATAATCGAATTCCTTATTAATTTCATTTTTCCAACAAGAATCAATATCAAATCCTTTCCAATCTCAACTCCCTCTACCGACTCTGAACAAGTTTAAAAGGAGCCGTACTCATTTTTCTTCTATGAATATTTATAAAATTGATTGTCAGAACAACGGAAATGCCAGAGAAGGAGAAGAAAGGGGACCGTACGTTGGTCATTAAAAATTGTTTCATCTTCTTAAGGGCAAAAGCAGACTCACAATCCCAATCCCCAAAATTTTCTCCATTTTCTCTTCTTACTCTTTCATCCCTTCAACTCCCCCTCTTTTCCCAATTTAGAGGAATAATTATACAAGGAGAAAATTTACCTTAGTCAGARATTAAAGAASGCGAACAAAAATCACAAATTACAAATCGTTTGCTTATTCTTAAAAATCTAAATTTGGATTATTAATTCATCCGTGGAGACAAATTAAGACATCGAGGAATTAAAAAACAAAATGCATGGGATTCTTAAACTGAAGCAAATGGAGAACTTGACAAAAGGAATTTGAATTTATTTTGAGTTTTATATTTTGAAATTGTTTAAAATGTATTATCGTTGTTATTTTTGAAAAACTATTTTTTGAAAATAAAATAAAAAATTGTTTACTTTTAACATTCTTTTACACCGTCCTTTTTCGTATTTTGATTTTCTTTACTTCTTTTCTTAAAATTACAAAAAACAACCTTCTATTGTTTTCCGTTTGCTGAAAATGGCCTCAAGTCATCATATGACCAACATAGTAGTGCGGATTTCGTGAATATGGTTAATACTAAAAGCCCAGGCTTTTGGAGTGGGTCTCCGGCCCAAGCTACTGTGTATTTTCAGACCCGGTAATTCAAGTCTGCAACCCATAGCCACGGACATTTCGCGATACTGAACGTCGGTAATTTCCCTTCAAATCCCTGTTGCTCTCACTTTCCCTCTTCTGCTCTTTCTTCTGATCCTGGTGTTRGATTATTTTTCACATCATAGTTGCTGACTCTTAGGGTTTTCCTACAACTGGCATGATAAATCAAGAACAACTGTTGTCTATCGTAWCTTTTGTTCAATTTCTTCTAGAACAATCACTACCGCTCCAGAAGAAAAGACAATCCTCGAATTGAAAGTGATGRCGTCTTGGCCGTGCAGTCGTTGATCCTTGAGCCTACTTCATATTCCATTTTCTAAGAAACCAGTTTTAGGGCACCGAGTTTATTTGGTCATTTTCTAGTTGGGGAGGAAAACAAAAATTATGCCGATATTCTTGTCCGAGGAGGAATATGAAAGGTGCTCGCATGATGCTTCTCTCGTGGCGGAGAAGGCGGACGCCTTCATAAAAGAACTTCTGAACCAATTGGAGACGGTGAAAGCTGAGGCTGATGCGGCTTCCATCACTGCTGAACAAACGTGCTCTCTTCTTGAGCAGAAATATGTGTCTCTCTCCTCGGAATTCTCCAGCCTACAATCCCAAGTCTCCCAACTCAACGCCTCCCTCGACGAAAGAGCTTCTGAGGTCGCTCAACTCCAAGCCCAGAAGCAACAAATTCAGCTTCAATCGGTAATSGCCCTATGTGCTGCTTTCCTTTATTGTCTGCCGATCTCGCTGATTTCAATTTAATTTTCTTCTTTTTGTGAAATTTTACCATCTGAACCAAAAAACAGATTGGAAAAGATGGGGAGATTGAACGGCTGTCGGCAGAGACATCCGAGCTTCATAAATCTAAAAGACAATTGATGGAATTGTTGGAGCAGAAGGATRTAGAGATCAGTGAGAAGAATGCCACGATCAAGAATTATCTCGACAAGATTGTATGATACTCTTTTCCGATTTATTTTATAATTCTGTTCCTCTAGTCGCTGTTATCAATTAATGGTATTCAACGTACTATTAAAAGAAAAAAAATGCAGTCAGGAAAAGGGAAAAAAAAAAAAAACTTCCATGTATTTAATAATAACAATCTGGATTCTATGGTTGATTGGCTAATTTTACAAGCTGAGAGATATGTTGGTGACTGAATCATCATGCTATTTTTTTCGGGGGTTAAATTATTATTTAAATTTCCTACCGTGAAGGTCAACTTAACTGAGAATGCTGGATCAAAGGAGGCACGGCTGAATGAGTTTGATTCCAAGCTTGCTCGATCAGAGGCTTCCTGTGCCCGTCTTATTCAAGTAAGTAAAAAAGTTTTGCATATACAATTGCCGGAATTGTATGTTGATTGTTGCATAATGAAATCATTAAAAGATGAGTTAAAATATTATGCACATACAATTGTACCAATTTTACGTTGATTGTTGATCGTTGGACCGTGATGAAATTGTTAAAAGATATTCTGAAACCAAATTCGTTAATAGACTACCTAACGACTTTATCTGTTCAAAGGAAAATATGTTTAGCAATTAAAAATTAGTTTATTAAAGCTACCACTTGATGACGGTTTAATTGTTTATTTTACTTGCCAAGAATGAAATAAAACCTTATTGCATATTCCGGCTTACTACATTAACTAATTCCAGTGAAAATAATGGTTGTCAAAACAGTTACTTTATTCAGTTTAACATATGACAACATAATATTGTTCGTACTTCGCATGCTTTTGGGTGCATGTTTTAGATTCACACTGTGATGCTCTGCAGATATCCTGAAAGTATACTAGGGAATGTTAATATCTTCAGTGCGCAAAAGACATGATGTACCTGACTAGTTTAATTCATTCAGACGTGGATAATTGATGATAGAGTCACTTGATCATTAGGTAATGATGAAGTTAGCTAGACAGTGGAAGTCCAAGAAGATAGGATATAGCTGGATTCTGCAAAATCTATTTCTAGAGCATGTAATATTGATGGACCATGTTAGAGTTGTCAATGGGGCATCTTATCTTGTTACTCCATTTTTTTCTCAGTATCAGATGTTTATATGCATAAGGTGCTGATATACTAGGTACCAAGTATCTTGTTTAATTGAATCCATAGTATTCCTCTAGGGCAATATTAACTTATGGTTTCTACTACACTGTATTAAAGTCTTTGGTGTAAATGATGTTGAATGACCCAGCTTCTCTTGGATTCATTTCTTTCAAAGTGGTTTCGCTGCCCAGTACTTAAGTTTGCTTTTTTGAGTTTTTAATATGTGCAGGAGAAGGAGCTTATAGAGAGGCATAACTCATGGCTTAATGATGAGTTAAAATCTAAGGTAGATAGTCTCATTCAACTGCGTAAAACAAATAGTGAGCTTGAGGCCGAGATGTCTGCCAAGCTTGCTGATGTAAGTGTTATTTAGAATACCTTCACCTTTC
The DNA here is from genome assembly GCA_001752375.1 of Rhazya stricta. NCBI lineage: Eukaryota > Viridiplantae > Streptophyta > Magnoliopsida > Gentianales > Apocynaceae > Rhazya > Rhazya stricta. The sequence goes on from MEJB01000018.1 coordinate 38,670, forward strand.
TATTTATTCATTCTGCTTTGTTGTCTGATGCTMTCCTTTTTCCTGTCTGTATAGATGGAGAAGAGGTGCAATGAGACTTCTAATTCTTTAATGTGGAACAAAGATAGAGTAAATGAGTTGGAATCGAAGATAGCTTCCTTGGAGCAGGTGCATTGAGTTGTACATGTCTCTCTTAGATTGTTTCTTTTATGCCTTGCTAAATTTCTGCTTTCTCATGTACATGTTTGATTGATTGTGAAGGAGTTATTGTCGTCTAAGGATGCAGCTGCTACTGCTGAAAAGCAGTTTTCTGCGGAAATTTCAACGGTAAGTAGGGTAGGATGAAGGTGCATTTTTGAAGTTCAATTCCTGCCCATTTATGTTTAAAAACGTGTCCTTTTGTTACTTCTCTTTTTTATTCATATATTATTTAAAATTTTTGCACTTTTGCTTCAATTCACTTTCTATATATATTTCTGCTGGTCACTTGAGATAGAGTGGGGAGAATTTTCCTTGGTATTTGTTCAATGAAATGTCTAAGGTGGAGACTGTTCTCCTACCATGAGAAATTAAAGATTACTAATGGAAGAAAAGTGAAGAACTTGTATATTGCTATCAAGAGAGATGAAAATGCACACGTAACGGATCTGCTGTTGCCAAAATTTTGTATATCATGAGAAATTGGAAAAATTTCAATCATAAGCATGAAGTTAGAGAATGAGCACAAGGAAATTTCTGATTAGGAAAAGAAGTGCATGTTTCTATAACTTTTGTTTTCTGGCTTGTATGTGGAATTGAACTGGCATATGCTCTAATTTTGCAGCTGAAGTTCTGCTGATTTGGTATTTCACTAATGATTCTTGTGTTGCCTTTGCATGTTTTCTGTTGTAGTTGACCAAGCTTGTCGAATTATACAAGGAGAGTTCAGAGGAGTGGTCCAAAAAGGCTGGAGATCTTGATGGAGTGATAAAGGCTATGGAAGTAAGCTTTCCCTTKTCCTTTTGTGTGGGCCATTAGGKTGCATTCTGGTGTTGAACCTTTTATAGATCTGGGTGAATTTCCCCTTCTCTCTTATTGAGACCCTCCATCTTCAGGAGGAAAAGGTGGAAAACAAATGGGTGGGACTTATGTTGTGCATATACTATTCTAATTTTCATAACTTATTGTCACCAAAGACTCCTGTTTTCTTTGTAGTCTTATTCTTTTATTATTATTTTTTAATTTTTATTTTTGGGTGGGTTCTCTTTCAAGCAGACTCATTTCAGTCAAGTTGAAAATGATTACAAGGGGAGGCTTGAGAAAGAAGTATCAATGAGGAAGGACTTAGAAAAGGTTCGTCTTCTCAGCTTTTTTTTATTTAATATTTTTTTTAATTCAGGTCGTTTGCTTTCCCTGAAAAGTTCCGCATGTGTCAATGGCCACTAATTGTAACTCCCTGATAATTTTTGTTAATTAATTATTGTTCTAGAAGAAGCATTGATTCACTAACTACATTAAATAGTTAAGTTTCTCCATTGGGTGCCATGATACCCTTCTTTTTGGTGGAGTTTCAAAAATCTCGAGTTGTTTGTTGTTAGACATCTCATAAAAAAGAGCTTCCTTTCCCAAAAATGATGGACAGTGAACTCCTGAAAGGACAATAAAAGACTAAGAGAGAAAATTTTGGACTTAGCTGAATAACTTTTGTGTTACCTTGATGCTAAGTTTAGCAATGCCTTTTCTATATCCACTACAAAGCAAATCTTAATGCTTGGAAAAGCTACCAAAAAGATTGTTCAAAACATTGTTGGCATATCATTTTGACCCTTCCATTTCATCAAAGAACCCCTGACTATGTATTCATTGATAGAATCCCACTAAGAATCTTAAATTGCCCATCTAAAAATTCTGAACACTATGATACCATACATTTTATTGGTGTATCGCCCTTCTTCTCATTCAAATTGATACATCCAAATGTTATAGAGATACATGCACATGTGTATGTTT